>JAODUO010000162.1:735000-808560 GCA_025642075.2 Ridgeia piscesae | reverse complement strand
TTAGGTTCATATTTACACTTACAATCATGAGTATGTGAACAGTGTTAGCTAATATGTGCAACTGATTAGAAACATCACATACTTTTATCAAAACCATTGAAATAATTCATTGTGGTGATTACATTAATCATTCGGTTATTTGTGATAGAGTGGTATGGTAAAAAGACGATTTCTGCAATTTTCGGCCAAAATTTTACCACATCCAGTCAAAATATTTGCAGTAGTTTTTCTGACGTGTTCACCAACACTAAATTACAAATTGGTGCAAATAGGCTTATCAAATCTCTGCACTCTTAATTGAAAGGACGACATGCCAATCACTGTGCCACGATGCTAAATGGCATCCCACGACAACATAAAAGTATACAACATTATACTGATTATAAAAATAATTATTTGTAGGTTTCATATTTATATCCACATTACTGTTAATTATGAGAAAAGTAAGGTAGAAACATTGTTGCTTTCAAGAAAAGAAAAATACAGTGACTGTCACCAGTGCTAGTTTTTCATTGGACCGATGTCTAAGGTTTTTGGAACGTGTTAATTTAAATGGAAATTACTTCACCAAAACATTTTGCATTACCACTGAATATTTCGCTTGGCCTTGGTCATGTGACACATTAGTAATGGTGCGAGTCTACAGATAAAAACCAAGCAATGCACTCGAGATATCCGGAAAGAACGCAGTTTTTTCACACACGTAATTGACCTATCCATCATGTGACCCGTTGTCTGGCTATGTGTCCGTCTGGCGACTGAATTCTATAAGGCTACACATACATTTTACGGAACTTCTGCCTAGCAACAAGTCACGAAATGGATAGGTCAATTGCAATGCCAAACGATAATGTTACGGTTCTTAGAAGAATCAGGCATGATGCATAAACAATTAAGACACAATTCGATGGAATTGTTGATGCACAAGAAAGAGAGACTGTTGCACTAACCTGTTTGAGTCGTCTGTGTCTCCCTCCTCCACTCCCACCCTTCTCTCCTCCCTCCGTACTTCTCTCTCTGCCATGTCTTCATGCTCCAACGTCTTCCAGTTCTTACCCAGTTCCTGGTGACAGCGACATTCAACTGTCATCAAGCTGGGATCATATGTTTTTTCTCTTCACAAATATTAAATCTGATTTACCATAAATTACCTAAATTAACATTTGTTTATTAATAAAAAGGTGTATTATTTAAATAAACTAAAGATCATGTTTTGCATTGATATTTATTACATTTAATGTACTTCCTCTAATATTATGAATAATATATTAGAAATAATGTTAATAATTCAAGGACAGACATTGTGTTGTTAAGTGATTACTCTCACACCTGTCACTTACCAGGTAGTTAATAATATAGAATTTGTCGTAAGCTGCATTTGATGAGTTGATTCTCTTGTGTAACTTCTTGCGCATGTGTTCCTTTAACAGATGCCTGTCTCGAAACGTCTTCTCACAGTAGAGACATTGTAAACTGAAAGAGACAGCACCACAAACTGAAAGTAAATGGCCAATTAAAGCATTGTAAACTAAGTGGAAATATTGTAAATCAAAACAGATAAAATATTAACTGAAAAAACACCACAAAATTAAATTTTTGATTTCTAGTGATATTACAATATTATAACTTTTCTTTACTTAACCCTTGTCATGTTGTCAGTGAAGGATGCCAGGGAATAGTAAGATATTTCCAGCTTGTTTCTGGATGAAAAATGTTTAATGTAGAAAGAAATAAAGAAAATGTTCATAAAGTTTCTGGATAAAGAATTAAGAAAATGTTTGTAAACTCCCATGCCCACCGTTTTCATACTAGGCACTGTATTATATATCTTCATATCAAAGGTTCCTTTGAGCTACACTGTAGCACTGTGTTACTTATGACCTGGCAGTATCACGGCAGCTACCTGCCACACTTCTCAAGCCTAGCAAGGGACGGCCATTATTCTACGACACACAACACTACCCAGTAGTGCATTACCTGGAGAGTTTTCTTTGGAGCAGCTGCAAGAATTCTGACGTATACACTGAAACATACGGATCATCCCAATAAATCCTTGATCTGAAATTCATTTTCAGAACAATGGACTAACTACGGTAGTAATGGCAATTGTCAGTTAATTTAGGTAAATAAGGTGCTCACTCAATTCAACAGTTTTATCTATTTCAAATAAGTAAATAACTGAATATGTGCAGTACCAGGAAGGTCTTAAAGTCTATATTAGATATTACATCATGAAAACATTGCAATCTTTATTCCACTTAATACCGTGGTTTCTTACTATTTCAGATAGTCATTCGTTAAGTAAATTTGATATTATCACCAGACCCAGCAAACATAACTTTGCTGGTTATAACTGACATAAATTGATTTTTTTTAAATAAGACCTACCAGGCTGCCTCTGTCTACCAAGTTCCTATTGCCCATCATGACAAACTAACTAATTTATAATACAAACATTCTGCTTAAATAATTATTTGACTTAATCTGGCCAAAAAATGTGGGGGAAATACAAATTGTAACTCTTTCAATAAGCTCTATAGAGTCTATAATGTACGGCTATTATCATATTCACAACTGACCTGGTCTAATGGAAGTTGATTGTATCAACTTTGAATACAGTCAGACAATAATCCAATAACAAACTGCGTAAAGAGGACATTATGCGTGTCCTTGGGCTGTAAAAATGTCTATATTTATGAGAACAATTTCTCACCCAGATTATCTGGCAGCCCGACATTGAAGCCATGCTGTTGAGCCATGTGGTTGAAGATCTCGGCACTAAACATATAAACAACAGCCATCAACACAACATTTCAGACACGGGGTCAAATACATTTGTATTTTAAAGTATTTAAATACTTTTTAAAAGTATTTGTAATTTTATTTCTATTTGACTTTAGGAATTGAAAGTCTTTGTTTTTAAATACTTTCCTAAATTATTTGACATTTTCAAATAATTTCAAATACTTTTTCAATTATAATGTCAGTATCAACATTTCTGTTACACAATCACATATAATGCATATTCCTGCCAAACTGATTACCTTTACTGCAAATAACCTGATACCAAACCTGATATTTTCAATCTTAAAAATACCCATTGATTGCAACTGTATTGTATTGTGTCTGTCACCCATCTGTACAATTACTGAAGAAGACACTTGACTGTAGGTGTCCCCTCATGGCCCTGGTAGTGACCACAACTTTTGTTTGTTCAGATAGTGGATTAGCACCTGACAGTGACCATAGGCTAATATCTCTTTGTTCTTTAGTCAGGCTCCAAGCTGGCGTCAAGGCTATTATGGTCTCCAGGCTGTCTTTCAAGTTGAGCTGTCACACTTCCTCACAAGATCTTAGTAGTCATCTCTTTTAGGGGCAACATAGGCATTTCATTATGGACCTCCTGGCTTAACTTAACAAACAGATTATGGCCTTTACCTGTGTGTACAGATGTTTCTGAGTCAGTTGTCACTGTGATGTAGTTAGCAATAACAAGACCCCCTAGCACTGGTCTGCCTGTCATCATATGAGCAAGACTAATTATGCCTATAAAGTAAGTAAATGTCTCGATATATAATTTGCCTTTCTTTTACCTATATAGTAATATATCCTGAAAATGAAAAAAATGAAAAAATATTTGAAATACTTTCCAAATTTTTTTTAATTTCTATTGTATTTTAAAGTATTTGTAATTTTGTTTTGTATTTGAATCTCTCAAATATATTTGCATTCAAATACATTTCAATGTATTTGACCCCATGTCTTCAACATATCGATTATGACTCAGTTAGTAATGTGCTGAAAACAGATATATTTGGTACGTCTATGCCAGGGGATGCAATATATGTCATACAGAGAGTAAATATGGTAGGCTCAGAAAGACACCCACATGACCAGTTCAGCCGGACAGGACTGAGACCCGTGTACCTGCTGCCGTCAAAGTGCTGTCGACAGAAGAGACAGTCGTGGGAGAAAGTCGTGTCTTCTCGTTCCGTCTGCTGCTGGGCCAACACTTCCTCCTGCCAACAAAAACACAACCCGAAATGTTCATTTATTGCAGCGGCACACATCCTTATCCAAAACTACCTGTCAAGTGTTCTGAACTACAAGTTCGGTGAAGTACAATTGATTGGGCAAACTTCCTGCTAATGATTACTGATTTAACAGAACAAACAATCTCCCTTTAACAGTCTGTTTCACATACACAGCCTAACTGTCTAACATAAGGGAGTCTATGGGGGTATAATACTATAAGGTTAACTACTGGGGTCTTTGGGAACTAACAGTATAAGATGAGGTTAACTACTGGTCTCATTGGGTCTGACAGTAGAAGAAAAAGTTACTTATTGGGGTCTTTTGGGGATAGTCACGATGGTGTCATTAATATTATTTTTTTATTATTGCACTATTATTTTGATAATTGTGTAACCATTGTGTTGGTACTGCAATAGTACGACTGTATAATGCACGGTCAGGAATGCAGAAACATGCCCGTAATTGGTGATGTCACTGTGGCCACTGGGGGAACACAATGGCCGATGTGTTGTAAGTATCAACGATGTGATGTGAGTATGGGAGAGAGAGACTGTCGTACGGCCAGCACCCACCAGCTTCTCCTGTTGCAGTCTCACTCGCAGGTTCTTGTCTTCAGGCAGTGCATCACACAACAAGTAGTAAGACTCCTCTGGCTCTACGTGGAGCAACATGACGCATTTTAAAATAATATCAGTCAAACAATACAGTACTTTTACATAAAGTAATGTTCACCAACATTGGAAGTGACCACAGAATGGCTGAGCAGCATCAACCTGGACGTAGAAGTAGAAAGGAAAAAATTTATGACCAAGAGGCCACCAAGAGTAGGTACCATACACGAATCACCACCACACACATAGGATCAAAGAAGGTCAAATTCCAATTTGATCCAACAAAGCGCATCAAGAGTAGCTAAGGCAATCAACAAGCCACTGAAATTGAGGATATTGTCACCAACATGAACCCTGATGAGAAATAGTGATAAACGGCAATGATAAAGAACAAATAGAGTACGCAGAAATATGCAAGACCACCAAAAAGAAAGCAAGAGAGGACATCAGGAAATACAACCAAGAAATCACATGAGAAACGATTAAGGCATCAAAGAGCCTTTGGAAAGTCAGAAAAATGCAGAAGCTACGTCAAGACAGACTGATCACACTCCTAGACAAGCAGGGTAGAGAAATCCATGATCAAGAGAAGATCACAGAACGAATATAGGAATTCTACACCGAGCTATACGACAGTGAACCAAGTATCATAAACCACACTGACCCAAACAATGTACCAGAGATACCATCATGCCCGGATCACGGGAAGTGGAAGCAGCACTACGAGATATGAAGAAGTTGCAACAGGCAATGACCATATAAACATCGATACATTGAAAGCAGGAGAAGATACCATCTCGAAGACATTTGCTAAGCTGTACACTAAATGCTTATCAGAAAGACGAATACCCACAGCGTGGAAGAACGCCAAGATGGTAATAAACTTCCAAGTAGGGAAATGGGAAAGACCTCAAGAATTACAGACAAATCAGTCTACTATCAAACATCTATAAAGTCCTCACGAAAGTACTAACGAAAAGGTTAGAGAAGACACTCGACGAAAACCAGCCACGAGAGTAAGCTGGATTCAGAAGCAGACATGCCATACCCACGATGTAAACCAACTGAAGGATGTGCAGAGAATATAATATCCCACTTTACATCACATTAGTCGACTACACAAAAGCCTACAGGATATGTGTACATCAAACTCCTCATGGATATCTACACCAACAGCTCGATGACAGTCCACCTACCTCTGGTACACAAAGAAAGCAACAAGATCAACATCAGGAAAAGATTTTTAAAAATCATTTATATACCGATCTACTGACGTATGGAATAGTCTGCCACAGTCTGTGGTAGATGCTCCATCAGTCCAATCATTTGAAGTAAGAATTGATCAACTATGGAAAAATCATCCTATAAAAAAATATTTTACTGCACCACCTCTAATAGGGACTGTGTCACCTCTAGACGCATGCGCACAGTCTCAAAACAATGCTTAAGATAGAGCTGGCACAAGAGGCAGGAATGCCTAATACAAGCCAGAAAAGGACCTGTAAGAAACTGTAAGGAATACGACAGGGAGATACCATATCGCCCAAGCTATTTACGGCAGCACTCAACCGATAACTGATTTTGGAAACGTAGCCTTTACATTGTTCAATCGTACATTTTTATATCTGACTTTATTGACAAGTTGGCAATTATTTTATAATAATAATAGTTATACAATCTGTTTCCCCACCTAATGAATGACAAGTCAAAATATCTGTAGGTTGCCAAAAGTGTTATCTTTTCAGAAAATTACATCATACAAGACTGGGAGGGAGCGAAAATCAAATTGATGAAACCAAACAAAAGAACCCAACAACTAACGGAAGCCATCTGGATCAGAAAGACAAAGACACCAATGAACAGAACGTGTACGATGACGTCATTTGTCATTAGTTCTGAAGAAGTCAAGTTGAAACGTTGATCCTGAGACATGTTCAGTAATGTAACCTTTAAAGGTTTAAAGTTTTGAGTCACTTCAGCAGGGAGAACTGCTTTAAGGAGTTCATACGTACCAACATCGGTCTCCTTTGTGTTAGTCTTTATCACACTACAGAACTCAGTTATTGCAGCATCCTTGAATCTCTGTCTCCAGTAGTCAAGATATCTATAACAGTGAGAGAAGGGAGGTCATTTGCTAAGTATGTTGAAAAATTGAAGAATACTAAAACTTAATCTGTGTTTTTCTTTATATATTACGGATGTTGTCATTCAAATCAGCATCAAACTCGATAAATGTTTCTTGTCACAACAGCTAAATTAAAATGAGGCTGCTAATGTAAAAACTAGTCGAACACATGGCTGAATTCAAATTGATATCTGTTATGCATATGGGAGGAAAGTAATTTCTGCAGTTTTTTCATGTTTTTGAACTTTTTTACATTACTGGACACTGCCCATATTTGTCAAATGGCACAAGAATAAGAGACACTGAGCACTAAGAGATTTATCTATATCCATTTATTTATATTATATAAAAAATTGTATAATTAATTCAAATAAAATTATATATTATAATACTATCATCTAGTTGAATAAATGTATTAATATTTACAATTACATAACTAATTATTGCATGGACATAAATATGTTTTTAGAATGGGTAGATTCAAACTGTACCACTATATCTATTAAACCAGAATTATTTATTAACTATGTGTATTTTCCCCGAAAACAACAGATCTTATTAGTACCATGTATCACAAAGGGGCATGAAGGGTCAACAGCCACGAGGCAATAGCATCCAACATCGTGATACTGATCAATATGATAAGTAATAAGTCTTGGGACTTTGTCTCAACAGGACAGAAAAGGACAAGTCCCCACACTACCAGCAGTCATTAAGATGCTATGTGAACAAGTTACTCTGCACTCTTCCAACATACTTTTTGAAGTGAGCCACCAGTTTGACATCAGCTATGACAAGCTTGTGTTGCAGGAGAAGATGTCTCAGAAGGTCGTCCTGCATCTCCATCACATCAAACTGTTGCGCACACAGCAGACAGCCAACCTTCTCCTTCGTCACCTCACCTGAGGTCACCTCAGAGTGGCCTCCTTGCTGTGAAGCTCAGTGACTCAAGCACGGGAGGCTCACTAGAGCTTGTTGACTCTGTTGAATGATGACAATGATACACATGACAGTAATAGGAGAATATTTCTTATAATGATCCAATTTCTTAAACGTTTATTATTAATTAATGATAATGTTTATTTCAGAAAAGTCAATTTGCACAATACACTAAAACATGTAAGCATATAGGCACATTATGTGATAAAATATATATTAATTTGATTATAAAATACTATTTTATAATACTTAATTAAATAATGGTTAATGTAATTGAGTCACACTGACAGTGTCAGAGTGTCACCGTCATTCACAGTGACAGTGAGTGTCAGTGATACATTAAAGCATTAATAATTGTAATTACCCTCCCCTCACAACGTAGTGCGTGTCGTTAAGCCACAACCTCTACCGAGTACTGACTATGAGGAGTCGCGACGCCGGCCGTTGGAACATCCTGATGTAACACCACAATAAGGTGCTCATCCGCCATTCCCCGACCAAAGAGTACCCTTTAAAAGCAGCATTATGCAGACCTGTCTGTCTGTCCAATATCACAGTATAGATTCACTAGATATGGATATAGTTTGTATCATTTAATAAGCTATAAAAAGAAGGAGATTTATAATGGGCAGTCTCAGGCTACCAAAGGCTGCTGTATAAAATAAAATAAATTGTGACTCGCGTTACGCAAAAATCACCACCTCAGTGTAGAACCATATCATGAAAAATGCAGAACAGACTCAGAAATGTTATTGTCATAATACATGAGACTAAGGCTTAAACAAATAACAGCAATTGAGCAAACCAAGAAAGTAACAGAAAATATGGCTATAAATTAATTAGGGCCACTAATTATTGACATTTTAGATGAGCGTAATGTTATAATTTCAGTACTAATGGTTGAGTGTAGTATTTTCACATAAAGCATTGTGCAAATATTGAAATGTTTTTCTTTCCTATAACTTTAAGTTATGTCCTATCAAAAACATGTAATATTCAACTGAAATTCAATGTATACAATTTCAGACCATTTTCCAAATTTTCATGGAAATGCCCAGGTTGTCTGAATTTCTGTGAGCACATATGTAGTGTGGAGTGATTAGAAATGATGTTTTCATGCAGCACGGCATCAAAGCTGTCAAGTCAAATTATGACAGCTGTCATTCGGTGCATTTCTGCGTATTAATACAGTTGTCATTTTGCTTGGTTATGTAATCAGAGGCAATCTATACTATAGGTGGTTCAAGCAAAAATGGAGGGGTGTAAGGTTTGAAAGATGTTTGTGGAAGCCTGAGGTATTAAAAGTTCACCAATTTTTCACAGAACTTCTGTATATGGAGGGTAAATATGCTGTGAAATTGTCAATAACAGAGCTCATCAAGATTAGTAGGAAATTAAGGAAACGTTATAATGGTCGCCTATGGAAAATGCAAATGTGGTCCGACTCGTGCGAACTTCGCAGACGTCATCGTGCCTGCACAAGTAAGTGCCGCGCACAATACCTGTAACATCTTTTTATATGAGTACAATCGAATGTTCCTCTAAGTCTGTATATTGTCTATATATTGTTATATACATTTGTTTATCCATTTAAATAACCAAGAAACATAGTTTACCATCTCCGAACACAACGCATACGGCCATGTTTATTGTCAACGCCGTTAAGCAATCTAGACGATTCTTAAATCGCACTGCGCGTCTGACAACACTGGTTTTTCGTAAACAAAGCGACTGAAGTTTAAGCATACTAGTCGATCCGGCAGAGAGGGCGACTTATTTTATTATTTGAGACACTTATTTAGGATATGGTTAGCTCCCCAATATTTATGGTAGAAGGGGTGTATGTTTGGAATGTCACCTATTTTTAATAAGCCTAATTAAGCCGCTTAGCCTACATGTCTCCCCATCTTCGGCTTCGTCTTCAGATGTTGCCCCCGTCCTCAAATCTCTAAAATAAAACACATAACAGCACTTGAAAATGATAATAAGGAACGCCTACGAACTCTTTAAAATTCATACCATCGTCATAAAGCTTAGGGGAGACATGATAGAAATTTACAAAATATTAACTGGGAAATGTGATTCTACTGTTACATCAAATTGTGTTACATTAAGGGAAAATGTTTCAAGTAACGAGAGGGCACAATCCTAAAAATATTTAAAGAAATATGCCGATTAAACTTCCGAAAAAAATCATTTATATACCGGGCCGATCTACTGATATATGGAATAGTCTGCCACAGTCTGTGGTAGATGCTCCATCAGTCCAATTATTTGAAGTAAAAATTTATAAACTATGGAAAAATCATCCTATACAAAATAATTTTACTGTACCACCTCTAGTGTGGACTGTGTCACCTTCAGACGCATACGCAGTCTCAAAACAATGTTCAAGACAGAGCTAGTACAAGAGGCAGGAATGCTTAATACAAGCCAGAAAAGAATCTGTAAAAATGATCCCGATAAATTTTACGAAGCAACTGTTATAAAAGATGTCTAGCTTGAATGATATCTACATCAATATAATATAACACTGTCAGACACTGTTCACTGTTAGTGTTACGAAGTTCTCATACAATAAAAGACGCCAAGACCAAAACAATGTGACGTCAATGAATTCTACCCATGGCCCAGAAAGATAACGTACTTATTTTGTTTTTAGGATAAAATATAGATTCTAAGAAAAAGACTATTGTTGAAATATTATGGATGTGACACATATTTCTTAAACAGAATCTAAATATATTATGCAGAGTACAAAATATGAACTGATATCTTATTAGCACATTACGCCACCTAGCGTACAATGAAATACCTAAATCTAAACTTTAATCGGTAGGTGGCGTATAACCAATCACGTAGCCAATAACAAGAAGCGTAACAAACGGGCACCGACAACGCGCGATCCAATAACGTTCGATGTCGCGAATTTTAAAAAGGTTTGTTTAGATTCGTGTAACTTGTTCTCCAAATATCCAATGCATAGCTTGATATAGGAACTTTGCAATTTAACTTTTGCACATGAACGATAATTATTTATGGCTGACTTTGAATGGTAACTGAAAATCTGTTTACACCAATTTGAACGGGATTGTTTCACATGTTGTGCTTCTTCTGTATCTTGTCTCGCTGAGCCGGAGACCGACTCCGTCACTCACGTCTGTCACTGTCAGTCATTGAGTGTCACTTTCTTCTGAGTCAATGAGTGTCAAGTTATGTGTACTGGCTCTGGCCTTAGCACGTGTGTGGGAATCTAACTGGAATCTCTCGACTCTACTGAATAACATAACGAGTTTTACATGGGAACTGTGAAGGCGAAACATTTGAATTGATTTGAACCAACCATGACCATGTGTCCATGTGATGTCCATGAAATTATGAAAAAGACAGCAGAGCAGAGCGGTCAACAAATTTTAATCCAACATATCATGTTAATCATATTTATTTACACATTACAGGTAATGAGAAATTACTATATTTTATGATGATAACAAATCATAAAAGAGAAATAAGTATCTGAATGGGGTACATCGTAAGCCTAAGGAGCCAATATTGGCTATAATATACGACAGGGTGTGTGTGTGCGCATGTTATTGAATGTTCGAGCTGCAGTCAGGCGGCTGAAATAAGTTATGGTATCAGCCTGGACCTGCAACTTGTAATGAAGCATGCAGAAATAAGATAAATAATTAACTCAAAATATTTCAATCCATCCACCAGTGTTTAAACGTCAATACAGGCAAGGTGTTACAAACTGATTTAGTAGCTACTAGGAAGAACATATAAAAACCTTCGCCGCATCACCAAAATATCAAATGGGCAATTCCTTTTTATTCAATTCAAATTCTTTCAATTCAATTCTGAATCAATAAAAAAGTCAAATTCAATTCATTTTTGTTCGAAATCTTTCAATCCAAATTCAAGCTCCATTTCTGGAATTGAATTGATTAATTCAAATTCTTTTTAAATTGAACCCTGCCTTGTTGCCCTCTTCTATTTAAAGATCATATATGTGTTCATTTGATTAATGGTTTTGTCATTGACATTTGTTTGGTGCACCATGGTCGAGTGGCCAATGTACCAGGCTGATGATCAAAGGAATTAGGATTCCAATCCTGGCGTTGACCAATTAGTGATTCTGTATCGACAGTCATGTCGAAACTAAGGCAATTTAATTCACCCTGCAATCCTACATGGGAAGAGACTCACTAAGCTGGGATCTCATTCTCTAAACTCCCATCAATTTGCGTTAATGTCTGAAATGTCAATTATTAGTAGAAGTTTGTCATATCTGGGGTTCACTTTTGGCAAGAGGAAAATGTAGTAGTGAACTATTGGTACATAATATCAGTTAAGACCTTGGTAAATGGTTGCCTGCGTTATTTTATCTAACCTTGACAATTATACTATTATCTATAGCCGTATACAAATTACACAATTATCCCTTCCATGGGTAAATGCCTAAAAACATATTAGTATTATTTATTAATAAAGGGAAATGCTTTTATTACTATAAATTAATTTACATGCATGAGTTTTCTTCAGATTCTGAAAGGTGATGTCAAACTGAGGTAACTTTTGGAGAGGCCGACTACACAGTAAAGGGATGGCATCCAGATCACACAATATGGTAATGCACTGAGCTGTTCTAAGGACTGAATATTGTGTTATAATTTATAAGAAATCACACCTTACCAGATACAAGTTCTTGGCCATTGTATCAGAGGTAATTTATAACATTACTTCATCATTGGTTATTCACCTTATTATGCACAACATGTTCAGTTACAATTTCAGACCACTCACAGGCTCACATGCATATTTTATGTGTTTATTCAAGCACGATACATTCAGTTATGAAACTTACAATTTGTATAAAGTCACCTCAGACATGTGATTAGTTTTTGTTTGTTTCATTATGCGTAATATGTTCAATTACAGTTGGACAAATTTGTGTAAAGTTACCTCATATGAGGTTCAGACATGTGGTTATTTGCTATTTTATAATCCAAGATCTGAAAAATTGAGAAGTTTGTGAACCCATTTTTTGTTAGAGTAATGACTCAGTAGAATTCTGACTCTCAGCAAGAAATTGTTGTCATAGCAACAACTGTAGACTAACTGGTCATGTTTTTGCAGATGCCTGTGTGTTTTCCTTGTTAGACAACATATCCAGTGTTTTATCCACTTACATGAACAGTAATTTGTCACCAAAAATGTGGCATCAGGTTATTTACCAGAACAGTGCTGATCATGAAATACAGATTAGGTATATTTAACAAAATTCTTCAGATAAACTTCTGGCATTATGGTGATATTCTTGATTGCTGTTGTAATTTTCAACTTTTTGTTTTGATTTAATATTAGGACTTCGGAGCATTAGAACAAAACTTTGTTTATTATTTCTGCTGAAAGATAAGTTGTTATGATAGTATACTAAGTATACCAATATTGTAATGATATTGTTTTACAATCATAAATTTTCATGATAGCTTATACAAACACCAATATCTGATTCATTGTGATTTGACATTGTCAACAGGCGCCCCCTGGCAGGATGGCACAGCGAGTGTTGCGACCAGTCCAACAAAATGGTGAGTCAGTGCTGTATTCTATTTTTACCTTTTCCAGATAAACGCATATAACTGTAATGAATGTAAGCAAATTTGTGGCAGAACAGATTCAGGAAACTTGATTAGATGCTTGAGTTCGTCCTAGATTATTTTTGTTTCAGATTGTTCTTGGCAAGATGCCATACTTGTAGTCTTGGTTTGGATACATAGAGTAAAAACTTGCTTGCATGGGAATAGACATGTAACAGTGGTTCTAAACAATTTCTACGCCTTACATATTAAGGATGGAGCTCTAAATAACAACTGTCCCAATTAAAAAGTTGCTGTACATATTTGTATAAAAAATCATTGTTAGATGCAGTGCCGAAGAATGCGCAAGTGATCAAGACAGCCATGTCCAAGCCAAGAGTGGACGCGTCAAGGGTGGGGGCAGGGTTAAAGTCGACTGTCAGCACAGGCAGCCTATCAACAGCGGGACCTCACCAGAGGTCTCAGCTGCAGCGACCTGTGACCCTGATGAGGTCAGGCAGTGCTGCTGGCAGGTTACAGCAACCGAAACAAAGCAGCACACAGCAACAGAATGACAGACAGCTCCAGCTGCAGGCTCAGCGACGGAAGCTGGCAACTGAGCAGCAGCAGAAGCAGCTCGCCCAGCAACTGAAGCAGACGGCTGAGAACCAACAGAAGCAGCTTGCTCAGCACCTGAAGCAGACTGTTGAGCAGCGTCACAGGCAGCTGTCTCAGCAACCAAAGAAGTCAGGTGAGCAGAAGCAACTGTCACTGCAACAGAAGCAGGCAGCTGAGCAGCAGCAGAAGCAGCTGTCACAAGAAGCAAAGCAGAGAGCTGAGCAGCAGCAGAAGCAAGCTGTCACAAGAACAAAGCAGGAGCTGAGCAGCAGCAGAAGCAGCTGTCACAAGAAGCAAAGCAGACAGCTGAGCTGCAGCAGAAGCAGCTGTCAAAAGAAGCAAAGCAGACAGCTGAGCAGCAGCAGAAACAGCTGTCACAAAAACCAAAGCAGACGATAGAGCAGCAGCAGAACCCACTGTCGCAGCAACCCAAAAAGGAAGTTGTGCAGCAACAAACGAAGTCTCAGCCAGAAGGACAGCCGAGAGACAAGCACATGTCTGGTGGCATTGAAAAGTATGTTACAGTGTCACTTCAAATTTATATTTACATTATTTAAAAAAAACATTAATGAGAGAAAATAAAAAGAATTATGATGAGCACTGTTACTATTTATATATAGTATTTTTTATTTATTATATATAATGCTTCTAAAGAGGTTGTAAACATTTCTGGCCCAAAATTTGTTTCATCAACATGTTTCAAAAAAGTAGAAATTTGTGCTTTAGAATATTATGGCCAACGATTAAAAATATAAATTCCATATGTCAAAATGAATAGATCCTGTTTACCATTATGAAAATCTACCTAACACATTTGAATTACAAACATGCTTTGTTTCTAGGAAGCCTTGGGTACTTACTGACTTTGAAATAGGTCGACCGCTAGGAAAAGGCAAATTTGGCAATGTTTACCTTGCCCGTGAGAAGAAAAGCAAATTTATCATTGCCCTGAAGGTTTGTTGAATCCCAACCAGTTGAGCCTGCTTGTGTTACTATGTGTTTATCACTGGGCAAGTGTATGAGATGGAATGCACACCTACTAATTTCTCATAAAACTAAGCGACAAAAACTCTCAGGTGTGGGTGTGTGCACAACTTATATTCATGTAATTTGTAAAATGTAATTTATCTTAAACACAGCTACAGCACATGAACCGAACTTGACTGAGGGTAATGGCACTCAACAATAGCACTGTTAAGCAGATAACCATTATAGTAGCTTGAGGATGTCAGTTAGGATGATCTCTGTTTGCCAAATGGCTGCTGGTAATTCAAACTGCTTCCCTTTGCCAACACTGCAATAGAATGTTTCCTCCAGCAGGGAGCCATACAATGTCATTGCCAATGACAGAAGTGGCAATGAACTGTTATCTAGGATATATCTACAACTTCTAAATTTACCATTCCGTACTGATAGTCATTAGTGATATTGTGTGTTGACGTGTGTGTTGACGTGTGTGTTGACGTGTGTGTTGACGTGTGTGTTGACGTGTGTGTTGACGTGTGTGTTTGTGCACACAGGTGCTGTTCAAGGCACAGCTGCGCAAATGTGCGGTTGAGCATCAAATACGAAGAGAAATAGAAATCCAAGCTCACTTACGGTAAGGTGGAGTAGCAATTGACGCAAGGGTTGACTTGTTTACACTGCAGTGTAGCTTTATGCAGCGAACCGAATTTTAGTCAGTTAAACACAGGTTGTTGACACAGTCACACACATACACATTCACAAACAGTCTAAACAACACAGCATTCACCCATGACACACGTATCACACACACGTAACGCACAATGTACGCGCATCCTGTCTCTAATGAGGTGTTGTCTTGTTCTGTCTATAATTATGTGTCTTCCCCTGTCTGTAATGAGGTGTTGTCTTGTCCTGTCTGTAATGAGGTGTTGTCTTGTCCTGTCTGTAATGAGGTGTTGTCTTGTCCTGTCTAATGGTGTGCTTGCCCTGTAATAGGTGTTGTCTTCCCTTCTTAATAGGTGTTGTCTTGTCCTCTGTAATAGGGTGTCTTCCCCGCTGTATAGTGTTGTCTTGCCTTTATGTAATAGGTTTTCTTGCCTGTCTGTAATTTTCCCTAATGAGGTGTTGTCTTTCCTGTCTGTAATGAGGTGTTGTCTTCCCCGTCTGTAATGAGGTGTTGTCTTGCCTTTATGTAATGAGGTGTTGTCTTGTCCTGTCTGTAATGAGGTGTTGTCTTCCCCTGTCTGTAATATGTGTTGTCTTCCTCTGTAATGAGGTTTTTGTCTTCCCCTGTCTGTAATGAGGTGTTGTCTTGCCTTGTTGTAATGAGGTGTTGTCTTCACCTGTCTGTAATGAGGTGTTGTCTTCCCCTGTCTGTAATGAGGTGTTTTTCTTTGTGTAATGAGGTGTTTTTGTTTTCTGTAATGAGGTGTTTTTGCTTTGTCTGTAAGGGTGTTGTTGCTTTGTCTGTAATGAGGTGTTGTCTTCCCCTGTCGTAATGAGGTTTGTCTTCTTTGTCTGTAATGAGGTGTTGTCTTCCCCTGTCTGTAATGATGTGTTGTCTTGCCTTTAAATAGGTGTTCCCCTGTCTGTAATGAGGTGTTTCTTCCCCTTTTAATGAGGTGTTGTCTTCCCCTGTCTGTAATGAGGTGTTGTCTTGTCCTGTCTGTAATGAGGTGTTGTCTTGCCTGTCTGTAATGAGGTGTTGTCTTCCCCTGTCTGTAATGAGGTGTTGTCTTCCCTGTCTGTAATGAGGTGTTGTCTTCCCCTGTCTGTAATGAGGTGTTGTCTTCCCCTGTCTGTAATGAGGTGTTGTCTTGTCCTGTCTGTAATGAGGTGTTGTCTTCCCCTGTCTGTAATGAGGTGTTGTCTTGCTGTCTGTAATGAGGTGTTGTCTTCCCCTGTCTGTAATGAGGTGTTGTCTTGCCTTGTATGTAATGAGGTGTTGTCTTCCTGTCTGTAATTGTTCCTGTCGTAATAGGTGTTGTCTTCCTGTCTGTAATGAGGTGTTGTCTTCCCCGTCTGTAATGAGGTGTTGTCTTGCCTTGTATGTAATGAGGTGTTGTCTTTGTCTGTAATGAGGTGTTGTCTTCCCCTGTCTGTAATGAGGTGTTGTCTTCCCCTGTCTGTAATGAGGTGTTGTCTTCCCCTGTCTGTAATGAGGTGTTGTCTTCCCCTTTTATGTAATGAGGTGTTGTCTTGCCTTTTTCTGTAATGAGGTGTTGTCTTCCCCTGTCTGTAATGAGGTGTTGTCTTGCCTTGTATGTAATGAGGTGTTGTCTTCCCTGTCTGTAATGATGTGTTGTCTTGCTTTGTCTGTAATGAGGTGTTGTCTTCCCCTGTCTGTAATGAGGTGTTGTCTTGCCCTTTGTATGTAATGAGGTGTTGTCTTCCCCTGTCTGTAATGAGGTGTTGTCTTCCCCTGTCTGTAATGAGGTGTTGTCTTGCCTTGTATGTAATGAGGTGTTGTCTTCCCTGTCTGTAATGAGGTGTTGTCTTCCCCTGTCCGTAATGAGGTGTTGTCTTCCCCTGTCTGTAATGAGGTGGTTGTCTTGCTTTGTCTGTAATGAGGTGGTGTCTTGCAGACATCCCCACATCTTGCGTCTGTATGGCTACTTCCACGACGACTCGCGTGTCTACATTCTCCTTGAGTATGCGCCCAAGGGGGAGCTGTATAAACTGCTCAAGCAAGAAGGCCGCTTCAGTGAACAACAGTCTGCCATGGTAGGTTCCAATCACCATATTTTGTACATGCTATGCTCAAAACATTGAAACACGTTAAATCGCTGCTAATCCCAGAACTCCCATTTGTAGTTGCTACTGCATGGTGCACTGTTGGTCCTTAAGTTTATAGCAATGTTTGCTGAACATTTTCAGTATTTTATTTTTACAAATATATTATCTCAATGAAAATTGACTTGAAAGTAAAGGTTTATAAATAAAATTAAACAACATTAAAGTTTTCCTGGCAGCAAGATTTAATTGATAACATTTATTTTCAAAGCAACCTATATATTCCTATTCAACGTTCTCCTCACTTATTACCTCAATTGATTCGTTTAGTTTTACATTCTTTGGTGTTTAGATCTGCAGGATGTAAATGTTCAGCAACAGTCAGCTGGTCTAATAAAAAGAGCATATTTTGGATAAATGAGCATAAATTGCTAAATTGGATAGATTTTTTTGCGTTTTCACCCAAACTGAATAAAATTTGCACAATCACGTGTCATTGTAGTACATAGAGCAACTGGCGAAGGCGCTCCACTACTGCCAGGAGAAGAAGATCATTCATAGAGACATCAAGCCAGAGAACCTTCTACTTGGGGTTGATGGACAACTCAAGATTGCAGACTTTGGCTGGTCTGTCCACTCGCCCTCCTCAAAGTAAGACTCCACAAGGCTTGCCATGAGTCTAACCACATGCTTTATCCATTCTCTTAGTAACACTTCACAAGGCTTGCCATGAGTCTAACCACATGCTTTAGCCATTCTCAAAGTAACACTCCACAAGGCTTGCCATGAGTCTAACCACATGCTTTAGCCATTCTTAAAGTAAGACTTCACAAGGCTTGCCATGAGTCTAACCACATGCTTTAACCATTCTCAAAGTAACACTCCACAAGGCTTGCCATGAGTCTAACCACATGCTTTAGCCATTCTCAAAGTAAGCCTCCTCAAGGCTTGCCATGAGTCTAACCACATGCTTTAGCCATTCTCAAAGTAACACTCCACAAGGCTTGCCATGAGTCTAACCACATGCTTTAGCCATTCTCAAAGTAACACTCCACAAGGCTTGCCATGAGTCTAACCACATGCTTTAGCCATTCTCAAAGTAACACTCCACAAGGCTTGCCATGAGTCTAACCACATGCTTTAGCCATTCTCAAAGTAAGACTTCACAAGGCTTGCCATGAGTCTAACCACATGCTTTAGCCATTCTCAAAGTAAGACTCCACAAGGCTTGCCATGAGTCTAACCACATGCTTTAGCCATTCTCAAAGTAACACTCCACAAGGCTTGCCATGAGTCTAACCACATGCTTTAGCCATTCTCAAAGTAACACTCCACAAGGCTTGCCATGAGTCTAACCACATGCTTTAGCCATTCTCAAAGTAACACTCCACAAGGCTTGCCATGAGTCTAACCACATGCTTTAGCCATTCTTAAAGTAACACTCCACAAGGCTTGCCATGAGTCTAACCATATGCTTTAGCCATTCTCAAAGTAACACTCCACAAGGCTTGCCATGAGTCTAACCACATGCTTTAGCCATTCTTAAAGTAACACTCCACAAGGCTTGCCATGAGTCTAACCACATGCTTTAGCCATTCTTAAAGTAACACTCCACAAGGCTTGCCATGAGTCTAACCACATGCTTTAGCCATTCTCAAAGTAACACTCCACAAGGCTTGCCATGAGTCTAACCACATGCATTAGCCATTCTCAAAGTAACACTCCACAAGGCTTGCCATGAGTCTAACCACATGCTTTAGCCATTCTCAAAGTAACACTCCACAAGGCTTGCCATGAGTCTAACCATATGCTTTAGCCATTCTCAAAGTAAGACTTCCAAATCTCACAGCAGACTTTGACTGTTTACTTGCTCTCCCCAAAGTAAGGTTTTCCACATCTCACCACTGACAATGGCTTGTTTATTCACATTCCTCCTTAAAATAATGCTCATTAGATGGTGACACGGCACCATTTAAAAAGATGTCGAAGACCAAACCACCATCCAATACGTAATTCTACATGATGTTGATTACTTTGCGATGTAAATGTGTGCATCATTGGATTACTTGAATGTGCTATGTAGAACATGTTCTGATGGAATGGGTATTTGTTGGCAGACGTGGCACACTTTGTGGCACCCTCGACTACCTGCCTCCGGAGATGATCGAGGGTAAGATGCACGACGAGAAGGTCGACCTTTGGAGTCTCGGTGTACTCTGCTACGAGTTCCTCGTTGGCAAGCCACCGTTTGAGGCTCAGGGTAACACAGAGACATATCGCCGCATCTCCACCGTCGACCTGCACTTCCCTGGCTTCATGTCTGATGGAGCCAAAGATCTCATCACAAAGGTAGATCAAGGGAAGAACTTTTGCCAGAATGTCAGTTTTTGTAGTTCGGAAAGGATAGTCGTATTCTAAGTTCCGTGGTACACGATATGGGGCAGTGGTTCTGGGTAGGGAGTTATCAAGGCATTTTAAATAAATCAACTTGGATTTTTTTATTTGTACGAATATTTACTGTATTATTCCCAATGTAGTTGAGTCCTTTCAATGTGTGAGTCAGGACAAACTGCAACAGAAGCGTTTTCAGTTGTTCAGATTACACTAAACATATAACATGTATCGAAAATATACAGCCATGAAAATCGGTGAAGTGATCTGAAACAAGGAATCAATAGTGTATGGCTTCTGTATGCTCTATACAACTTACCTTCACTGCTAACATCAACTGTTGTTTGCTTCAGTTACTCCAACACAATCCCGACCGACGACTGCCCATCTCACAAGTTCTCTGTCATCATTGGATCACAAAGCACTGCTTTGATCCACCGACACATGACTGTAAAAGTGGTACAGCACCACCACCACCACCACCATCACAGCCAGCGCCGTCTGAAGTACCATCAACAGCAGTGAAGTCGACACCATCATGAATGCCACCATGTCGGATTTAGGCAAACTGACTGAGGAGCTTCATGCAAGACAATGGGGCTAGAAACACTGTGATACGTTATTGTATTAAGAAACGTTCGCTAGAGAGACGATTTAATGTTGTTGTCGACGCCAATTTTTTATCTCAATGTCTGTATCCCGTTGACCATGAGAATGCTACGTGTTGCACCTGGATACTTGACACTGCTGGAGGCATTGTTTGATGCCGTCTGAGAACACTGCCAATCTGGGCTGACCAATGTGTAATCATATAGCTTATTTGTGTTAACCGTAAACATTTAATTAGTTGCTATTCTGTTCAGTGGTGGGGGCTGCATTAACTAACATGTATTCAGGTGATATTTAAATGCATCCTTATTAACATTAGTTGTGATGTCATTAGTTTGATGGCCACCTGCTGCGAACTTACTGCAATACTTACTGTATCCTCATCATGTGGGATCACACATAAGGCTGCAACCAAAGAACGATATTTTGTTCTTTGGTATTGGTTTCTGTAGCGTAATGTTTTTTACGTGGTGACGGTGCTAACCTTATGCACAACCCTCCTCGTTTCTCAGCCAGGCTTGGGACCAGCCATGACAGAGTTTTTCTGTAATAAAGCTACATATAAGGTTAAACAGGAAGAGTATAAATATTTCAGCAATTATTCCATGTTGATGATTTTGATGTTTACATTGAACGATCGCAAGCAACAGCGTATATTATTTGTAGTGTTCGTTTCCTGTAAGCATGCAACTAAAATAAATAATTGTATATATAATTTGTTTTGCCTTTTGTCATTCTCCCTACTTTAAACACTGGTAAGACTGCCTGTAACTATAGCTATGTGTGTCAATATACTAATACACAATATATATTATTGTCTAACAAAAATGAACGTATCTGAATTTTTGCATAAACTAGTTTTATGCAATTTTTATCTTCCATTAATTCTTACACATCTGCGTGTCAAGAATAGTGCCAAGTGATATATTAGTATATATCGACTTGTATGAGATATTGACAGAAACTGAACAGAATATAATTTTATATTCCAAACAGTCTTCTACCACTAAACAATCTCCTCTCACCTGAAATTACTTCGTTTACCATTCCCTTATAAACCCATTTCAATGACACTCAATAATAATTGTATATAGATTAATAGTTATGGATAATATTGGATATTATGCATGATATTCATATGGGGCCTGCCAAAACGAATATAATTTTAGGTGGGGGTACATGTACTATTACTATTAAAATGTTTAAAATATTTGGAATAGCCCCAACAAGAAACTATGTGCATATTTCAGATAAAGCCAAGGTTCTTCCCCAATTTTTTATTTTGTTACTGTTCATTGTAAAGCCATTTTGCAAAAAAAAATCCCTTTAGCATCAACTATAACTTGCTTTTTCTTTTATACACATTTGTTCAGTTTGATGCACGGAGTTACATCACTAATCTTTCCCCGTAGACTCTACTTGTGTGTTCTATTTATGATTATTTATGGTTTGATGAAATCTGTAAACCGAATTCTTTCCCAGTGGCGCCACGTGGTGGTCGGTGTTACAGCCTGATGATCTAACAGTGCCATCTGGCGGAATGTTCTGGCCTGTTTTTTTAAACAACTTGTAAATATAACCCGATAGGTGGACGGACGGGTTCTTCCGGGTGTCATGTGACCAAAACAGGATATGCCGAAGTGGTTGCTTACAGCACTGGGTTAGCCGTGGGACTTCACAATGTTCGCTCTTGGATTATAAACAGCGTTGAACGGGCCTACTGCAATGTGGTTGCCCACGATAAAAGCCAAACATGGCGTGGGTAAGTTAATTTCTTTTCCCAAGTAATCAAATGCTGACAGTAGTCGAAACGTGAACTTTGACATCGTCGATTAAGTGACAGCGGGTACGGGGTAGCCGCCAAGTCGGCCAGTGCTTGTGTCGTCGAATTTCCGTATCGTTCACTAATTACTCGCATGCGGGCTGTCGTTGTTACTACGTGTTAACTAGTCAGATGCATTTAACATGCTAAAGCCACCAGCAGGACAGCACACACATGACAGTCACAGGGCAGGTGCTACCCAAGGGCAGAGGCGAGCTGCTCAAGTGATGCAAAACATTATAATGCAGTGACAGCCAGTGGTATGTACTGCAACTCGTATTACTCAAGACCGTTGTAGTTGTACAGTGACATCATCAAGTGTGAGCCATGCTTGGCTAGCCACAACATACAGACGAAACGTGGAAGATAAAGATGTATGGCAGAAATACAAGCCAAGGGGACAGAGAGAAAGAGAGGGAGGGATCGAGGGAGGGAGGGAGGGAGGAAGAGAGAACGAGAGAGCAGGAGGGAGAGGGAGGGAGAAAGAGAATGCGGGAGAGAGCAAGATACATCGAGGGAGGGAGAGAGGGAGAGAGGGAGAGAGGGAGAGAGGAGAGAGGGAGAGAGAGTAGCAGGAGCAGTGGGGGAGTTCAGAGTTAGAGTAATGGGGAAGATAACAAATGGAGCAGAGTTAGTGGGTTTGGGAAGAGAAACTCTAGGGCACGTAAATGCTAGCCCATTTCATGTGTCTTGTGCCATGACTGATAGACCACTGTGCATCAGTCTCATTCATCTCCATTTAGTCCTAGTGCATTCACTATTTTGGCAATTCAATGAACACATGGACCTGACCCCAAATTATTTACTTGTACACCATTTGCTAAATTTAATAAGTGAACTTGGTAGAGGATATACAAATATGTAAAAGCAGAAAGTTATGTGACCCGTGTTTATTTTTTTGTAAAATTAATCTAATAAGTTTTTAGACATCATCAACAAATTAGAGACTGGAACTGTTTTTCTAACAGAACTATACTATTGGTTTATATTTGTCTTGTTCTGTATTACCTTATCTATATCCTCTTCACTCCCACTGGAGCGTAAGGCATCAACAAATTTCCCCCACTAAAGCGGCCATGAGTGAGCCTAATAAGTTCATGCCAGGTCTTCACAGCCAGTGAAGTCACTTCAGTGCCCAGTGGTCTGTGTTTTTTCATTGTCCAGGTGGTGTCCATTTTAGAGCTGCATGTTGTATACTAGGTGTGTCCATGCAACGAACATGGCCAAGTCATCTCCACCTTCTTCGTTTAATTTCATTGATGGTGTTCGTACGTTTGCTCCAAGATGATGTCATATTTGTTGCATCTGCTTACATGCTGCTCTCATTGCATTGTATGTAGATTTGTCTTGTCATATCTTTATGCAGCGAGCTATATGTCCGTCATTTGGATAGGTAAAACCCATCGTGGACGAGAAGAAATATCAGTGGATGGTAAAAATGAAGGAGCAAAACAGGTCTTCAAAAAACGTACAATTTGTCTGTTCTGCAGGCCTTGAAAATGGGTGTCACATGTGTGTTTGTACTTTTTGTAAGTCATCAAACACATCTCAATTGGCTTGTAATGTATATAAGTTCACATTCATCTCAGGCATCTTCCTTCAGCTCTCCATCTTGTTCGTTCTCCATTTTTTCTTATGCATACAGTAGCACTGAACAGACATTGGATCTGTACATTTTTAGCTTTGCTTGGTGAGCAACTGCAAGATAATGGATTTCTAAATGTTGCCACAGCTTTATGCAGAGACACCTTCACACGTCATTTGCATGGGTAAAACGCATTGTGGATGGGTAGAAATATCAATGGATGGGTGCTGCGTGGTGGACGGGTAAAAAATAAAGGAGGAAAAAAGACTTTTCAAATCATAGATATTGTCAGTTATGCCTTGAAGACGGGTGTAAATATTTCAGGTCATAAAACACATCTCAACTTGCTTGTATCAGTTGTATGTATGTGAATTAACATCCATATGTCCATCAAAATTATGTGACTAGCATACCTTGTTATCTGCATAAAGCCCTGATTATGCTGGTGAGCCCATTGAAGGCCTGTGCTGCCATAGTAATCCAGGTGGAGACTTCCGTGTCTATGTTGCCGTCTGCTGAGATGATCGAAGCTGCCAACATTTTTTGAAGACATCCACCTCGTCTAGTATTTTTGCCTCTCACAGTTCTCTTTCTTATGCTGCATATTTTTAGCTTCACAAGTGTTGCCTTGGGACTAGTTGGTAAGATGTATTTTCAGACTTGCTGTCTACTTTTGTTTTTTCTTGAATCTGTTTTTGGGAGTGTGACGTCTGGTCAATGTCATCCATAGTGTCTGTGTCTTCTTAGTCCTTAAAATCTGCGATTATCTTTTGACACGCATCCTGTACTCTTGGCAGATAATTTTTAATTGACATGGAAACATATCAATTATCTGAACATGTGGGTTAACCAATGTGTCACTTTGCACTAACCCCCCTCTGACTCACTCTCCATATTTGTCCTTCCTTCCTTTCCTCCCCCCTTCCTCATTCTCCCCCCCTTCCTCCCTCCTCCCCTCCCTTCCTCCTTCCCTCCCTAACTGCCTGCCTGCCTGCCTCACTCACTCACTCACTCTCTGTCCTTTCTCTTGGTAAGGTGTAATTTAATAGAAATATCAAATAGTCCAATTACTGACTGATGCAGCTATGAAGAAGATTATGACTGATACAAAGGCCGTTGTGACTTCATTTATGGCTCTGTTTACATATGCTATGCGATTTACTGTTTAGATTGCCATCTGTGCATTCTGTGGTATTGATGTACTAACAACTGATGTTATGTCGATATGCACATGCTGCTGTGACACTATGATTTAATCACCTGTTCCACCAGTATTGCTGTGTATAAGTGGGAACAAAATAACTGCAGAATAAACAGTTTGTGTATCAAAGTTGTGCGTGTCTGTGTTACACACAGCTGTCTGTGTGTGCTAAGTTTTACCCGGTACTTATATTGTTACGTATTATGATATTTTGTTGTGGTTATTCTCATCTAAACCTGGAACTAGTACACAAGACTACATCGTGGTTTTGCTTCAAAATCTGTTATTTATTACTCTGCAGAAGACATTAGGGAGAAATCAGGTGCCCTATTTCCATGAAACCGTGTAGCAATGTAGTTCTTTACAAAAAGATGATATCACTGATGAGTGTGGCTGATTTAGTGAACGCTGCAGTAGCTTTCACATGGAACCCATTAAAAGATGCATTATATAAATTGCTATTCCATGAACAGGTAAAATGTTGACAGCATGCAGGTAATTAAGAAATCAGCCTTTAGTGTTATACATATCTTTTCTGTATAGTATAATTAGTATCATCATGATATGTAGTAAATAGTTACAGGTTATAACTGATAAGTATAGGGCCTGTAAGTGGGTACGATACATGGTGAGATTCCACGCGACTGCAGCTGCTTGGGACTGGACACAAGAATAATATTCTAATGATGGATGACAGTTGTAGCTTCCGACTGATGAATACTAGGAAAATCAGTTCACAAATATCTTGTGTTATACGTTTCTTATCTTAAATGTCTGATTTAATATTGACTTTATCACACTATCATAGACATATAGTGATTTACGCAGTGCTGATAATAGACACGATTTTAGGCCGTAGGTGTTTTTTACAGAATTTGCATTTTACATTGCTGTACGTTGTGGTTTCGATAAGCACTTATATCTGACAAGTTGTCTAAATGCACATAATCATAACATATGTATACGTTTGCCCCAAACAGGTTGTACTGCACAAAAATAGCACTCTTCATTTTTAGTCAAGATTGCCAAACACAAGTACCTGCCGCTAATGCCATGGCAACCACCATAATAATCAATTAAAATTCATGATTTCCGTGATCATTATCACCGGCAAAGTGTTCCACTGCTTCTGCTTGTAATAATCTTTCGGACAATATAACTGAAATACGCTATTTCGGAACATTTTGATTATTACAACCAAAAACAAAACAAAGTCCTATAGGTTAACATGGAGAATATGGACTAACTGCCCCCAGCCTCGTTTTCACTTGCGAGACTTGCACGCCCTATTACAATATTATAATAAATCAGCCCACATTGCAATTCCAATGTTTGCATTATTAACCAAATATGCAGAAGGAAGGGATGTTTGGTAGTGATGGACTTACCAACCATTCAGTCAGGAGTTGATATGATTTGCAGTACCAACTGGTCATACATGTCGCTTTGTATTTAGGGCCTATTTGATTTAATTCAAACCTGGCAAAAAGAATGTGAACATAAAAAGGTTTTCAAATCCTGTTTAATGTTAAGATGAATAGTAATTATGGAAAAATGAAAGTAACAATTGTAAACTGCTGAACCCAACTCAACATATAGCATAGGGTTTTGGAAGTTTTATATAATCATGGCATTTGATTGATTTCTCAAAATCACGCTCTGCATTGTGTCTGCATCATTGACAAAATAAGGAGTTTGTGTTTAAAGTTAAAGTAGGCAGGAATAAAAATGTGGCTGACACTTTTTCCATTGTCGTTAACAAGTCTGACATGTGTTGCAGCTATCCACAACTTTGACGGCAAGGTGAAATGGGGCCTACCACTGTGTGTGGGTGACACGGTACAGATCTTTGAAGAATGCACAGGTGAGTAGACACTTGTGTGAGAGTAACGAGTACTGCTTCTCAAATAGCATTCTGTGTGATTCTGGTAATGAGAGTGAGTACTTTTAAATAAAACGTATTTAATAAAAAGGTGTGGTGTAAGTAGTAACAGTGCATCACCCAGAGACCCTACAGATGGGGACAATGCAATGTTTGATTTATATAAAATACATGCAAAGCACTCCCAGAAACAAAGTGCTCGTAAATACTCAATTTTATGAATAATGAGTGTGAGAACTTTGTTAAATGAGTGAAAGTAACGAGTGCTTTCAAGTTTGTGAAAAATCAGTGCTTGAGTACGACGGAATAGTGAGTCACTGGCCAGACACAGGAAAGCAGAAACACTAAAGATGGGGAGGGTTTCCCCACACAGCAGTTGTTACCCGTCTAGACTGTTGCTGATGGATGGATGGGTCTGTGCAAGATGGAACACAGAGACTGGTGACTGGTGTTGACTTGATAATACCAACAGTTACACATCTGATTACAAATGATACATGGAGCAAGGGTGTTGATAGTCATGTGAGTATTCTCACACACAGGAAGCAGTGATTATAAGCACTAGACTGTCACCGCACCAAGTGTCACATCTGAGTCATATTGTCATGATTTGTCATGTAGTGTCTGTATTCAAAAGATCAACAAAGCATTGTTAAGTTTTGGGTCTAGAAACAAATTAATTCTAAAATTAACCAATTATCTAACTATTACATTTTTGTTAAGAACATTCTATACAAACCTACGTTCTAAAAAATTATGCTTTGTTTAAGTGCATTTATGTAAAAATTAATTGTGAATGTTCCATAATTCAGTAGGTTTACAACAGTGTTTAATTGTTTGTTCTGAGGAATCACAATCCTGTCCTGTAAAATAAAGAGATTGTTCCAAATAATATTATAACATTTTCAGTTAATAATTTTTAAGTAAAACAATGTAGGGTGACAAATTTAAAGTATTAAGAAAATAAAGACCACCGTGAATATGGACGATATGTAATTAATATTTAATATTGGAATACTCTTGTTGTAGTAAACAGTAATCATGTTTGTAACTAAGATTTGGTGTAGCTTGTGACAGATTAGTTGATGCTGTAAAATGGCTAAGATCCTGCCCCCTGAGTCAGACGTGAGATAAACGAACTCGGGGAAACGCTACCCCGGTATAATGAGCCAGTTTAATATTTCATGCATGTGTACTTACATGATTGAAATTAATGATTAGCTAATGACCACAGTGCACCGATCCATTAGTAATATTTTTATGAACTCACAGGGTCAGGCCAGTCTGTGGTTGTTCCCAGTGGCAGCCATTTTAATAATGGATAAGGCTGTTTGGTGCTACACAATTTTGTGCAACATTTTGTATTTTCTTAATGTTAATGTTTATGATCAAATGCAGAGCTGTACAAGCTTGATGACCTTTATAATATCATGAGTCAAACTCCATTATTTCCTGGTTTCTACAGAAATTCAACATTGACAATACACAATATTGATCAGTGTACATAACAGCTCACCCAGATGTTGTTGCAATGTTCTGCTGCCATTGTTAAGCTGACAAACAGACGTTTTATCTGCACATGTGTTGAAAGATCAAATCTAACTATGCAGGTCATGGTCAGTTCCTCATGCTGGGCTAAAGTAACCAGCTGGCGACCATTTCACTAAGATAAAGAGCTCGTAAGGAAAATTCATTAAACAAAATCCATTGTCAAATTAAACAAGTTTCCTCAAAAATGCCAATATTAACCGTCATATTACAGAGGACACTATTCCCACAACACACCAGTGACATTATCCCGCTGGTGCATCAGGATGTTGGCATTTTCGGGTAATTCAAGATCCCTGTTAACAATCAAAATTGATTTTAAGGTGCAAAATTGATTGGGTTTAAGAGCTCTTGTCACTGGTAGTGAAATGGCTGGTGACTCTGTGAGGAGTCTGTCTCTGCAGAACTGGTTTCCTAACTGTGTCAGAAACAATTTGTAAAAACACACCACAAACAGTGAGTTACTCACTGAGCCTCAGTCAGACCCGGCTACCTGTGGCTCAGCCACTCACTGAGCGCTATCTAAACGTAAACAGTCCTGCCCTGGCAAGGATCACCCACACTCATAAATGAACACCACATTTCCTGGGTCTCCTCCAGCAAGATACTGTGGATGGTAGCAGTACAAATAGAAGCCTATTATTCAAATATCTTTGTGATCCCTGCCCTAAATATATCAAGGCTATGATCATCAGCATAGAACCGTCTTTTAAAGATATGTCAGTGGGCATACTGGGGAGATATCATGGAAGTACTCGCACAAGTACAATACTTCTATTGAGACCCATCTCAGCTGTCCCTGCCACAAACATATCATGAAAGTAATCATACAAATAGAAGCCTCCATAATGTTGAGGTATCTGTTATCCCTACTGGGAAGTAACTGGATAAGTACAAGCCTCCAGTTGAGATATCTCACTCATTCCTACCAGGGAGACATCAGGAAGCAATTAGACAAATAACTCTGTTTCGATATCACAGTTATCCCTGTAGGCAAAATATGAAAGTAATTACACAAATATATGCTTTCTATTGTCATATCTCAGTCATCTCTACCAGAAAGATATCGTGGAAACAGTCACAAATACAGAAGAAACAAATTACCATAATTATTTCAAGTTGCTGAACATTAGCTGCACATTTGGTTTCTGACCAGTGGAATGTCATTCAACTTGCATTATTGATGTCTACAGGTCTCTGTCTGTGTTGCCGTCTATGTGCACGCAACATGCGATCAACTCACACATGTGTTATGCGATGACTTTGTAGTTTGTAATCAATCGACAGATGGGAGAAAAACATTTGTAATGTATTTACATGTTCTGCCTCCAGGGCATTAGGCCAGTGTTTTAAAGAAACATAAAAACATTAAACAGAATTTATGGAATTTTTTAAAAGTGTAGCTACAAAATATAGGTACCTAGATGTAAAAGTAATACTTGTTCCTGTAGGACCTGGTTAAAAACAAGTTTTTGTTCAGATGTTAATTCAATTTTTTTTAAGAATAATCAATTGGTGTGGACTTGTGTATTAGCTCACATGGGGAGCATGAATTATTTATGTGGAATACAAAAATAATTGTATTACATCTTCCAGTACACACAGCTGTAATTCACAAAGCCAAAAAATACTAGAATTTAATTCATTAATAATTTTAAATGAAATTCTGACTGACTGCATGTCTTATTCATACATAGTTTTGTAGTAGCTATCAACTAAAAGTTTAACATGTTGATGTAATGTCACAGAAGATAGAGAAACGCAATGAGAGTGATGAAACCACAAGTTTGTATAATTTAATAATTCATGTATCGATACTGGTAGAAATAGTTTCAAAATTGTGTCGCATCATTCCTGACAGTCTGAGTGAAAATGGTTTAGTGTACTGCAGAATTGAATGCAATACATCAGCTGCAAATTCAACAGGCAGGATACATCCAGCATGCATTATAGGCATTAGAGTATAATTATAAATAATAAAAAACAATGTTTAATACAATGACAGTCAGAGTCAGTGGTTTAGTGGGCAGGATTGAAAGTAGTATGTTTCTGTTCCCTGTTGAGCTAATTTTGTGGACTGGAAGGGACCAACTTCAGCCGGGCTGATGAATCACACTTGGCTATGAATCTTTGTTGGATTCACTTTGATAAAACATTTTTAGTCATGACCTCCGAGGGTATGTTGACAGTATTGCATTATAAACACTTCCTCAGATTATGTTCTTGGAAAACATGATGTTTTGTGCATTATTGTAACGTTTCCATGAGTAACACCCCAAGGTGACAGCCTTTGTATGGTCAGTAGGTAACCTACACAGAACAAATAGTGACAGATGTAAAAGGAAGTGATTCTGTGGTTGAAATAAGACACCGTCACGACACAAATGAGTCATGTCCGATGGTTTCTCCCACGTGTCAAACATCCGTCACATCCCTGAAGCAGGGTGCATATCTGCGGAGACACAGAGGTTGTCATCAATGTAGACAGAGTGCTTCAAAGTGTAATTAATTATGATCTGTAATTAGACACCAGATGTGTTTACTATAGTTTCAACCAATGAACTGGAAGCAGTCAGTATGCATGGTGTGCTGTATTAGTGCATACAGGCTTTGAATTAGCATTGACAGTGAATGTCTCAAAGCAAAAATACAGCTAGAAAAACCCGGGTCAAATGAACTGACATGGTGGCCTGATAGGTTATTCCCACTCCATCTGCACCCGCAGTACTCCCATTTCCCCTGCCTTCTATTCCTCCTGTGGCAGCCGTCTGGGGAGGGAGCTGATTTAGGATAAATTTTTCACTTGCTCTACTCCAGTATTATTCCCAGTTTGCTTCACGTAACATGTTTTATGGTTGCATCTGAGACACAGCCGCGTCACAGTTGTGGTCAAAAGTGCTGTACCTGCGAGACTGTCCAGGGTTATTTCTGTAACAGGGCATTATTCCCTCTGATATGTTGATGTTACTTTGACCTGGTCCCAAGTGTCCCAAGATCCGTTTGGATTTTCTTTGGAGCTGGGATTTATCCAGAATAATGTTTTTGCCAGTCACTTTTTTGGTTGGCATGTGTACGTTAACTCATATATATATATATATATATATATATATATATATATATATATATATATATATATATATAATATATATATATATATATATATACAAGCCTGTTGAGATGTGTTATGACCTGAAATAAACTAGAAACACATGTGACACCTATTCTCAAGGCATAACTGACAATATCTTTGAATTTGGAAGACTTTTCTCCTTCATTTTTACCTGTCCACCAATATTTCTACTTGTGCTACAAGTTTTTCCCATCCAAATGATAGGTGGATGGGTCTCTGCATAATGCTAAGTGGGGAGTATTGACCATTAATGTATCAGGTTTTAGTATGGAATTGCTTCAAATGGAAAGAAACTTGAAGAATAAAATACTGACAAACTTTTTTTGCAGTCAACTTTTGATGTATGACAGATTCTTCAATAAACATGATGTAGACCATACCTTTTTTGGTCTGATATTAATCTAAAATTGTAGTGAAATTTGATCATGCAATGTCAATCAATGTGCAGTTACTTACTTTACTTACATATGCCTGTTTGCTTGCTGGGAGCATAGGCAATCGACCAAGCAATGCCACTGTTGTCTGTCCGTGGCCATCCTCTCCATCTCTCTCCTGGTGTAACCCATCTCTTTTGTTTCCCTCTCTGTGTCTCTTTGCCAGGTGACCCGTGGCCTACCTCTTCTTTGGGGGTTCCATGTGATGGCTTGACAGGTGATGGTTTCTGGAGGTTGCCTGAGTGTGTGTCCTATCCACCTCCATTTTTTCTTCTTTATTTCATTTTCTATGGGTAGTTGTTTGGTCCACTTCCCGAGTATAGTGTTGGATACCTTGTATGACCACTTCAGGTGTAGGATTCTATGCAGGCATTTGTTGATGAAGGTCTGTATTCTCTTTAATGTCTTCTGCATACTTTGCCATGTCTCTGATCCATAGAGTAACACTGCCTTGACATTTGAGTTGACTATTCTCAGTTTGGTGTGATGGACAGGATTTCAAATAAAAATATGGATTTCTACCACAACATGTTATATTCTGCTATAATTACCACGAACAAAACCTGGTTGAAAGTGTGTAGTTTTACATGACAAATGGTGAACCGGGAAGTCCATCAGAACGAGCCATAGAATGACAGTAGCTGGAATGGAAGTAGGGAATATGCATGAGTCACGGTGATGATTTGATAAGACTTCTAGTAGGGATTCCTCCTGCAGCATGTAAATGTCCCCAGACTCCTCAGGTAATGAGATTAGGGCTGATAAGGATCCACTTCCAAGAATCTCTGACAGCTTTATGGGTCACAGCAAACACACCGGGCTTGTGTTTTGATGTAGGTAGCAGGAGGATAAGATGATTAAACACCTCAAGACTTCAGAGATGTGGGATTAACTGGGTAATAGGTGACACGCTGGCACATAAACTCTCTTCACCTGGAGCTGGATGCCACAACTAGGATGTGTCGAAGACAAAGGGACATGGAGGGAAAGAAGGAGAGAGAGGATGTCGTTATTCCCTAGAAAAATAATGTTTAGTCCTTTGTATCCGCCATGCATTGTTATAGCTCTGACTCTGAGAGCTCAGAAACTATTGAAGATCTGTTTTTCAAATTTTGCATAGACATTTCTTAGAGTACTGTTACTATGCACAAGAAAAGTAAATTTTAATGGTACATTTTAAAGCCACCTAGGGTCCTTTAGAGCCCAAAAACATGAACAATTTATATTTTCCCACTTTACTTTTCTGAATTTTTTCCTCTAATTTTGCATTATGTATCTGAGGGTATCTCCATTGTACACAAGATATGTGTAGTTCACGCAGTCTTTTGTAAGGACATTTCAAAAGAGCCACTCGTTCCAATACTAAGTTTAAGTTAGCTTTGCTTCTGTCAGTCTGCAAAGAGTCTCCTCTTTTCCCCCCACCCCATGGTGTAAATTATGAAAAGATAAATCCGTGAAATTGTGATGTAATTGCATCAAAACACTTATTTGAGCTTAGAAAGTTGTTCTGGAAGCCTATGTGGTGTCTGTGTGTGCTGTTTCCTGTGCTGTCGTATTTAAGTATGTCACTGAGACGTCTTGTGGTGACATCATGACATCATGGTAACACGAACAGGTTTTGGTAACTTTACCCCATCAGACTGCCCTGTGAAAACAAAAGCATGACAAACGAGTCAAAAATAGCTGCAAAAAGGTGACAAAGGAACTTGAAACCAACGGCCGCAAACAGTGCACCAGTGCAAAGACTGAGGGCCACAAACAGTGCACCAGTGCAGAGACTGAGGGCCACAAACAAAACAGACCAGGAAGTGATGTGTTTACAGAAACAGGGATGTAAATGTAATTATACACTATACAGTCACTGGTATAACCCATATTTACACTGGTGTTGTCAATCACAGTTGTGGGTCAGTTTTATTGTTCAGTTAAATTGGGTGATATCGTTATTTTTACTTAAAATTTGCAACACTATAGAATTGCATGTATTTACAGAACGGGTAATATTTTGTAACAAATAAACATATTTAACATTAATCCACATTTCACACAGTTAAATTAATTGTCATTATTAGCAACCACTGTCAACTTGTGACAACAATATTAATTGCTGGTGTGTACAGTGGATAAGTGACACAGGCAGTGGGGTGTGGTAAGTTAATTGTTGGGGCGCAGTGGTGACCAGGGGTTGTGTCAAAATAAAGCCCTCTCAATCAAATGTTTTCATTCAAGAGATTCACACGTTGAAGCCCATCCCTGTCAGAAACCATCTTAGGGTTGTCCATAATACTGTGACAACAAGATAACCAGAGCAGGGCTGTGTTCCAATTAAGGATGGCGACATTTGAAATAGAAGACTTTCAGCAGTAGAACGTCAACACAGATTCTAGACTAAGGCGATTTTGACCCATAAATCGCCAGTGTGTCCTCATTTACCCAACGGTTATGCAGTAACAATGTTGCACTCGTTTTCGAGGGGACCCAGTTCAGATCGTCTTGCTGCGGGTTTGAAACTCGTTATTTCACTTCACTCGGATCCAGAAATGAGAACACGCCTAGAGACACTGCCAGTGGATGTCAATGACAGAATGAATGAGTACTTCACAGTAATTGCGTTGAGACAGAAGGCTTCTCAGGGGAGTTGAGCTGTTCCAATGAACTGGTTGGCCACAGGGCTTTGAATGGAGTACTAGATGTGTAAGAAACTGTACTGTACAAGTACGACACAGGCACACACCAAGGTCAACACAGCAAAACATCAAACTCACAACCACTGCACTGGTATTCTTAGCACTCAACCATTATGTCATGAACATTGTTCAGTCATCTATAAAATCATTAACATGCACTCCGGCAGAATAAGTTGTACTTGATGAATGATCACGTTGTCTTGTACCTGTGCACAGTGGCCACAAGACAGTGAGTTTTTTCTTGAGTTCTTATGCAAGTGCAACTTCCCAGAGAAGTTGAGATGGTGTCCTGCCAGGGAGTGAAGAGTGTAAGGGGCTTTGAGCGATCCTGATGATTGGATACTGCGGTATATTGGTGTCCAATCATCGTTTTGTTTCAGTGATGGTTGAGCTCAAGAGTAGATGCACTGAACAATACCTCCTGCTTGCTGGACACTGTATATAATAATAATAATAATAATAATAAAAATAAAAATAAAGAAGACAAGGAAGAACAATAAAATGTAATACAGTATAATATTATAGTGCAACTAATAAGTCTCCTAAAACCACAAGGGCTTATGGCTGCTCCATGCATGACAGTAATTAATTTATTGTTAAACACTGAGTGTTAATTGACCATAATGATTACCCCCTGGGGTACTGTGAATCATGTGTGAATACAAACTGACATTTCTAAAAGTATACGATCAAGTATGGTAAATAATACAGCCAAGCATTATTGCATTATTTCATTTCCCAGGCACCTGTGCCCCCCCCCAATATATATCATAGGCAGAACTGTAGAGATCAGCTCAATGTGACATTACAAACATGTGACATTACTGATATACTGATACACTGGGTTCGATATAATACACCCTGATATCAGGTGGTGTGACTAGTGCCCCACATCTGTATCGAGATAAACGCACCATTCAGTCAGATATAAGTGCTGGTTAGAACTGGTATAAATTTAAGTATAATTATTATTGTTCACAGTGCTAGTTTATATTTTCTATTCGTCTGGAGCCTTGTATATAATACAAAAAGGCAACTTTGTGTTTTATGCCTATGTCCGCCTGTACCGGTAGGTAGTTTTATTTCTTTTTATTATTTAACTGGTAGACAAAAGAAATAAAATCACACCGGGGGATCAAACCCACATTCAGGGGATCAGACTGGAAAAGTGTGGCACAAATCTGAGCATATTTAGTATGACTACATGCTATGTCATGCATGAATATGAGTTAGAGATGATATATTTACAAGGATATGCAAATAAACTCAAACGCATGCAACGGGCACCACACAGATGGTTAACTTCACAACAGATCGTGTCTACAAAATATCTGCAGAACATTTATGTATCCATAACAAAAGTGTCTATTTTTTTCAAAATAAAACAAATTGTAATTTCAGCAAAAAATAACACTAGGAGTACCTCAAAATGTCTACTCAAGACTCAAGTACACACTATTTGAGACATAATGTTTGATTATTTAAATATTCTGTCTTAGGTTGGTACAGAGGGTGCACTATGAAGAACAAAGCCATCAAGGTGAGACTACAACTTTGTCTAAATGTGTGGTACATGGCATCCTTCTGGTTGTTGTCAACTTGTTAGAGCTGCGCTCATCCCAGCTGAGATCAAACAAAATATACAAGTCATTAACCGATTAACAAATATGCAGTCCTTGCATCTAAAACAGCCAAGTCTTATAAGCTTAAGTAAAATTGGCTGCCACAAAATGTGAAGCTGCAGGATATTCAGCCAGATTTTCTGTTGAAGTTCTGGCCTCGTTTGTTATTGTTATTAATAGTATATAATACCCAGGACCAGCAGAGAGAAGCAGATTTTGGCTGCATGCTGCTCCTGTAAGTTGTGTGTATATTTAAGCATGGTTGCTAGGGTGAAGCTTGATAAAGATCATGTAATTGGAATGTCAGGGTCAAGATCATTCAGTTCTTAGGGATCACATCAAAATGTTGACAAATGTTACACAAGAAAATTAATTGTTGCCGTTTCACCCGAGACCTCAGTTTGTGAAACCCTGGATGAGAATAACATCAAGTCGTCAACCTGTGTGCTATGTTAGCCACTACGTGTACATTTGCCAGACGGCTGGCTCTCCCAGTCGTCATGACCCCAAACATTCTGTGTCATGGTCACATGGGGTGTGTATACGGTGTAGCGCTTACATTTTTCGACATTATAAACGTTCCGATTGACGTTTCTGCGCATGCACGATATATGTAAAATCATCACTGTGCAGCAAAAAGACAAAGCATTTATGGTATAAATACTATGGGTTGTTCATTCAGCAAAAGTTACTTGTTGCAAATTACACACGAGGCAAACAAACTTTGAGGCATATTTTGAGAGCAAGCGTAAATCACGTGACTGTTGTGCGCCATAATCCGTGACAGTGATTTATGAAAAACGTACTATTTTATTGCATTGAACAACATTTTAAGAAACTCTTTTCAGTAATCATCACAGGAGGACTAATGAACAGCTCGTGGCATTTATACTGAAAATGTTTTGTTGTTTCGCTGGACATTGATGATTTTACATTTATTGCGCATGTGCAGAAACATCAATCGGAACGTTTTTAACGACCAGAAAAATTTAAGCGTGACAACGGTGATATATCTTAGGGTTTTGCAAGGAAACTCTATGTCACTGAAACAAGTGCATTTAATTCATCCTAGTATTGTTTGTCATGTTGTTTGGTTTATTTCGTCACAAGATGTCTGTCACAAGATGTCTATAAAAATACTTGGGAGCTTTTAAGACTTCACCTCTCTATCTCATCAATGACAGCTCAATCATCACAACGCTCTAATTAATTCTCATAATTGTCAGCTCAATCGTCAATATGTTTTGAGTGCACTCGTTTGACAAAGTGACATTCCGTAATCATTGTCTCATTCTGACTCCCTCCTGCTCTCATCCATCACTGTCACTGTCTCTGTCACACTCTCCTCTTTCTTCCAGGGCATCTTCCCAGCTTCCTTCATCCACCTGAAGGAGTGTCGCGTGGACGTGGAGGGGTGAGTGAAGTCACGGGGCTGTCTCACGGCCAAACTGAGAGCATTCTTATGATATCTCTTTGCAATTATTTTATAGACAGAATATTTGGTGACACATGGGACTGTGTCATTTGATGAAAGGCTACATGTAGAAATAACTGTTGTTATGCAAGAAAAAGATTAGTTTCCTATGCCAGTAAGAATTCAGTAAATTCAGTAGTTTAGATAACATTAAGAATTGATCTGTGGTGATAAAGAACCAGTGGCAAGTCTAAAAGTGCTAAAGATTAACATGGTAATAGTAAACTTTGGAGTAAGAATTCACTAGTACATGATGCCATAATAAGTTGGTAAACACCTGATGAATACATGTGCGATATATACCAACTGTGGTGTGACATATCATATCACATAGCTCATCTACTAAAATCTTGTCACAATATATTTATTTATATCAAACCATTAAAATAATTGTATATAACTTGCTGTACAGCTAAACTGAATAATTCTGGTAGCATGCTGACTACACTGCCGGTATAGTGTTTCACTTTCACACATTGGAAATGTGTAGTTTTGTGGTGTGTGATTATTAACATAATTATTACTGCTGTCTTAGTACAAGCAGTAATCAGAAACATCATCTGCCAGCATTGGGCTTGCTTCCAGGGAAATGTACAACAATTCTCATTGGCTAACTGGACATTGAATTTGTTGGTTTTTATGCAGGATCATCGCAGAATGTCAGTGTCTGATAGAAAACAAAAGCACTTTCATTTTCATATGGAGGAGGGGAATCAGAGGTAATTTTGTCTGGCGGTTTATATAAATATTTTACATCTCAGACTGATGCTGTTAATGTATTGATGATAGTTGCAGTGGATAGCACCAACAAGTTGCCTTTTATTACCCTTCACTGCATGGTGATATAAAATATAGGACGATGGGACAGTTTTGATGTAGGGTAAATTGCATTTGAATTATAAAAATACCTTCAACCACAGTAGCTCATATCAGATAGCCAATGAGAATTGTTGTACAATCTCTAACTATTTGGATCTGGTTTATTTTATTCTTTTTATAAAATTATTGGAAAATTTATTAAATTACCACGGTGGTAGTCAGAAATGGCAAAAGTGGTCCAATTCACACTTGTAAACGCTGTGACCTCAAGTGTCACTAACTTCTGTTAAATCACTTTTGCCATTTTTTAATGAGTAGTGATTGCATCTGTTAAAAAATAATTTATAGTTTCTCCAATGATTTTGTTTTTAAATTATACCTGCAGTGTTAAATTGTCGGTAAGTTATGCCGTAAATGAGCCACGTGAAAAAAGGAAGACATTGTTGTTGAATAGTCTTGCTTGATGTCTTCTTGTTTAAGATATATTCACATGTTTTAGTCAGTGTTGTCCAGGGTGACTGACATTCAACGGTGGTGGTATTTTAATTGGCAGTCAGTCAAGTCAGCAGTGAGACGCTGACAGACACATCACTGGGCACACTTCGCAGAAGAATGTTAAATTGAGATACCTGTGGTAGTTGTGAAGGTGATAAGTAACTTGTGTGCACCGTATTGTGGTCACAATTAAAAATGGAATTATGTTGACATTTAGCCTTTCCTTCATGATTAATAAAACCACAATATAATAATATATATAGTATGGTATATTTCCTTGGATATTTCATACTGCTACTGTCTATCTATCTATTCGCATTCTTATGTTAATGAGGAAGTTGTTGTTTGTGTTAATTTGTAGGCGTAGGGCGACAGTGATTGTCACAAGTTCACGGACTGCGTTAAAAAAGTCTGTATGCTTGCGACCGACTCAGCATCCTGTTTCCATAATATATTTACGCTTTCCTCCATAGTGCCTGCATTCCTAAAGTAATTGTCCATGGGGATCAATAACACCACCTCCTAACGGCATGCTCATTTATTTATCTAGTATAATGGAGGTGACATTTTAAACTGATGTTACTTGCCTTCGGTCAGTGACGAGTGACGGGTAGAATTAATTAGGTCAATCCTGCTCAGGGTCAAGGTTCAACAAGTACAGTTGTTTAGATGTACCGGTATACAGTTATATAAATCATGTTTGTCAGTTCGATTTCTTTGTGAGATTACCAAAAACCCGATAATCATTTAATAATTATAATCTTAGCCATATTTTCCAGTGATAACATTGAAGTTGAATTGTACTGAGATTGAACTATTTCTCTGTAATAATCGAAATGAAAAATAAAAAAATAGTGCACGTTTATAGATGTAATTGCATCATATAAAGTCACCAACATGCATTAGAATGGTCAGCAATTAGAAATTAGTAAATACACTGTAGACAGATTATTGTATATGACATATTTGGGTCATTTCATGTCTGATTAATAAATCACTCAAAAGATTTGTGCAGCACATACATTTTATTAAATTTAATACACCAATGTCCTGGCATAACAATATCAAATAGACATTTTTAGAGGGATCTCGGTCAAATATTATTGAAGATATCTGGGTCATTGAACATTTAGCTGACTCAAATACAAATAAGGACATTAAGCCTGCTTTTGTCACAAGTAAATGTTGTATTGTATTTCCTGGTCTGCACAACAGATATCTAAGTCATCCAGTGTATTATCGGGTAATGTACCTCTGAACATTATCATTTATCCATTCCAGTATTGTCAGGGACTCTTCTGCAATGTGATAGGACTGTCATAGACAGAACATTTCAGGATACAATTGGTGCTATCTGAGGTTGAAAATTTTACAGTATACACGTTTGTCTACTTGCTAGCTTTCCAATAACGTCTTACTTGTTTTTCTAGATTTATTAGCGACACAATGAATATTTATGTGTAATTCTGTTCCAACTTCATTAATTTTTACCTATACTTGCAGTAATATTTGACCTAGATTTTTTTAAATTTGCAATTTTGATTTTCTCGTGCACGACTAAACGCCAACAACTGTGCTAAATTTAATCAAACTTGAGGTCACGAGATTAAAGCATTGATTGATTTTATGTGGAATGACCCATTCAAATTAGCTTATTGCTTTTGCTTCTTATTAACGTTAATATAATTCACAAGCATGCAGTTTGTTGCCTACAGGAATGCATAAATGCTTGGGCCAATCAGAGAGGGTGTAGTTAAGATAGCCAGTGCAGTTTATTTTTACAACCAGCATTTCTAAGCATCGAATCTCATACACAAGTCTAGATGATGCCAAGCCGAAGGTGAAGGTACAATTGGTGGGTTCACGACATCGTTAGAAACGGAGTCGGTTTGGTCCATACAGTCATAATATAGTCTGTGAACTACTACTTCTAGGCCTACTTGAAGTGTCTGTAGTTTCAATGATGGCACATTTCAGTCCTCGATGACAGATACAGAATACTATTACCATCCTGCTAATACATTTCCGGCGTTAAAAAATTGGGAAAATGACGTCACTCTTTGAATTTCCTGTCCGATTCGTGTGTGGATACATTTTGAATCGCTACACTGACCTATTCAGTTTGCCCCATCCGCATCACAAACTTAAACAGCATCCTCGCATATGGAATCACTCCTATGTGTCCCCACTGTAACCATTTGTTGCTGCATGACGCATCCGTACATATGGAATCTTAGCTTTAGGCATTAGACTCCATATATCACTGTTTATGATGCTATTCCCTTACTGAATTCTACGAGAGAATTCATTTGATCTAAGGCATGCTGTTGTTTGCTGCCAATCATCCTGCATGTACCGCTGATGTTCATTGGCCAATTGTGACATCTGCTATGATGTTCATTGGTCGAATGTGTCGTGTTGCTGGTGTTCATTGGATGGCTGTGACATTGGCAGACTGCCACAGAATGAAAACTACGAGACTGATCATTTTTAATGATGTAAATAAAATAATGTGACATTTTCAGTAATGTATGTTTTATGTACATTGAAACACAGTTTATATATAGCTGCAGAACAATCATGAATCCGGTAAAACGCATGCGTGATATAATTTGACATTATTATCACGTCAGCAAGAAAATACAAAAGATATAATTCATAAACCGTGATGTAAACTCATACTGTTGTACCTTCAAAAACTTCATCAAAGTAAACACGACCCAAGTATATTTCATGAAATATTTGTTTACGCTGGTTTCAGGAAGCTTACATTAGACATAATTTATTATATTTATTTCCATCTGCCATTTAAAATATGCAATTTTGTGTAGAGTCTATTCCAAGAACACACACAATGTTGCAAACATTTGACCCTGAAATTTGTAATTCTTTGCTAAAATGCAAATAAAAACAATGTTAGGATATCCAAAGTCTTCATTATATGTGAACAATACAAAATAGGTTAAGAAATATTCTCTGAGAATCAAGTAAGATATCAGCCATTCGTGCATGCCAGTCAGCTTTCACTTAGGCTAGTAGATCTGCTTAATCACAGAAAAATAGCACTATTTTTCTGAATGATTACAATTTTTTCTACATAATTATGGTCGTCTGTGAAGTCATTGTTGCAAAATTTGCATGCAATAACCATAGTGTTTAGGTAACTGTGATTGAATTAACCAGTTTATAATTGCATGACTTGTCAGGAGTCTATACAAATGCACATCTAATCAATCAATCAATCAATCAATCAATCACTGGTCTATTTCAATAAGCATAACAACACCTATCTGGTATACATTATACATTTTCTATTTCAATAAGGGAATGTCTAAAGGCATATTATATGCTAGTCAGCCAAAAAATGAAGAACCATATAATATACCAAGTGCAGATTAACACAGAGACGGGTTATTCTGGCCTTGTCATATGATCATATTACATGGACTAGCATGGTCATGTGACATGGTCATGTGATGTCATGTGACACGTGGTTGTAGGCCGCACCAGACAGTGACCGCGGTGGAGGACAGTGTGGTGAAGGAAGTGACAGACGTGCTGCGGGAATGGGGCATCATCTGGAAGAGACAGTTTGTGGTCAGTCACTTCTCTTTTGTGTTAATAATAATGTAATATAAACATTGTTAATAAACCAACAGTTTGAAAAAACATATCTATATTTCTGTATGTGGTAACGTTGCGGTTCTTAGCTGGAACTCACAGAAAGATGCATTCATTAGCCATCGTGTTTGTACAGACATATAAAGAAATGTGTGTTTTTGTTTATTGGGTGAAATCATAAAACGTACTAACCAAAAACATCACTAGATGCAGGATGTATAATTATTTTTTAACATTACAATCTTCAGTGTTTATATTATTATCATTAGAAACATAATATTATTGCTACCTAAAGTGCAATTGCTACACATTGTCAAACTGCCAGTATTTAGAATGTTTGTAAGTGTCTGCAGCATTGCTGAATTTGTCCGAGAGAAATTGAACAGGTATATTAATAAACAGGTGTAATGACTGAAGCCTAAGTTGCTGTGAGTTATCACTGTAACCAATGTGCAGGGATTATAGTCCAGTTGTTCATTATTTCCGATGGCCTTGGGTCTGTACTCTGGTTTACAGTGCACAACATAACAAGGATTTCAAAGTTGTTTCTTTTCTATCACTAGTTATTTATTACTCACGTCTACAAAACCAAGAACTATCGGCTGTTCACAATATCACATGACACAACTTGTGACTAATGTTAAAGCTACCACCAGATGTTATTGTTGTAATATTCAATTCACTCTCAAGTTCCTACCCCCACTCACCCCAGTTTAGGTGTATTTAGGAAATTTGGTGCAATCTTTTACATGAATGTGCCTTGTACCAGGAGTGTTCATGACAACATTCCTCTGCCGGTATTAATAACGTCAATAAGTTGTTGTTGTTTTGGCATTTGATATATCTATCAATTTGTTTTCAACACTCAACAATGTTCTTTTAACTGACTAACATGGAAACTCTCTACATATTGTGGATAAAGTGTTATAAAAATGAAATACTTATATAGCACCCACTTGATTGAAAATTGTCCTCAAGCGCTCTACATATGTAATATAATATTATACATATGTAATCAGATATATAATGGAATTATACGATCTTGCGAGGTCTCATTCAACTAGTCAGCCTTTTTCAGAACATTATTGCCAAGTCGACCTTAGCTGCTGGCAGTGGGGGTGGCCAGAGACAGAGTGTTCAGTGGTTCTATTGCCATACGCTTATGGTTGGTGCTTATGGTTATTAATTATCAGTGTTATTACTGCTGCTAGAGTGTATCGGTTCATGTTTGGTCACACGGCACAGTAGACGGCTTCCACTAACGTGTGTTTTGTGTCATTACTAATATATTTATGAAGTAGTTATATACACGTGTATATAACTAGTTCATAGTCTCACTATGTTCACATGCACGTATGAAGTGTTAATAAATGGATTTATAGCAGAATCTTATAGATAAGTTACTAAACCAAATCTGCACAGAGACTACTTGAAAATGTCGAGAACAACGCGTAAACCGTTGGACAGGAAATCAGTATAGGGTGTATTGACATAAACGAAGATCATCACCATTAACATGTCTGATAAACGTAAAGTAATGTGGATAACTAATGGTAAAGCACTTGAGGAATTTGGCAGACTTCTGGTATTTAGATTCCTACATTTACAATTTGTTAACCAGTGCACTGCCATAACCTTAACAACATAAACCAAATATAGAATAGATAAATAAGAAGTTTGGCTAAATTGTCAACCTTCAGTACCACCGTTGGTAGGATATGTCTTTATGGAGCTGACGTTTGGACCATCAGAAACAATTGGAACGGAAAGAAAACCTGACAGGAGTTACATGAGGACATTAATGTTAATGAAGTGTCTCAATCTCCACTGGAACAACAGGCTGGCAAATAAAGAACTTTATGGGCATGTAGAAAAACTCACAAATAAGGTACACAAGACACTTACAACTGGCTGGTCACTGCTCACTGCTCACTGCTCACTGCTCACTGCTCACTGCTCACTGCTCACTGCTCACTGCTCACTGCTCACTGCTCACTGCTCACTGCTCACTGCTCACTGCTCACTGCTCACTGCTCACTGCTCACTGGTCTGAGCATACAGAAGGATGTGTGTCATTGTCCATCTGTGGATACTTCGGACAAGATGAACAGAGAGAAATAGAAGAAAACATGTACTGAGATGATCTGTGAAAATCTTGACATTAAACTGAGAGATCCCAGCCTTCATGAACAGCCGTCCCATATTGAAACAACTCATCCTGGCTCCGGGGTGATGATGATTATGATGATGATGATGATGATGATGATGATGTAGGGAATGTTGAATGATCCATTTTCAAACACACTTCTTTCAGTTTCACTATTGATTTTAGGGAAGACTACAACCCTCTCCTGTGTTTCCGTTACAATCACCACGCGGGACACTGATTCCCCCAGTGTACACGTCCGGTGTGCTAGATAACTGAATCATGTGCATAATGGGGTACATCATTAGCATTTGGGAATTCAGTTCCTAGATGCTGATCAGAAATAATTATTTGACACAAGGCATCCTGGAGTGGGGCCAGTTGTCATGTCATTGTAACGTGTACGCAATCACACATGTACTCGTCTGTAATCATCCCGGATGGATAGTGAAATATGTCAAACAATTGGGTGAATACACTGATTTGTCACGTGCACATATAATTTTGCCATGGCATTTGAAATTTTAAAAGTTGCTGATTAATTAACAATTATCCCAGCCTTGAACGGTCATGAGCAAAAGTGACTTGTGATATCATGCAGTACAGTGCAGGGTTGGCACATTTCCGGGAAAAACTGGTTTTAGACAGGGCAGTGGGAATAACCTGGTAATTACCGGTATTTACCGGTAAAAGTGGTATTTACCGGTAGATATGTGGGAATAACTCAATAATTCATATTACCACTGGCTGTCCATTTAGAATTTAGTTAATATTCATCTAAAGCTAACAAGTTCACCAGTTGCTAGTTCAGTTTGTTTAAAACATGAAGTCAACAAGATATATTCAAAAGAAAATTGATCATTTAATAACAAATTTCAGTGTCATTCTCACACAGGACAATGCCAAGTACTAGACTAAAGTCTAGTACTCTCAGGTGCCAGTTGGTAATCTGTTTAAGGAACAAAAGAAATGTTGGGCTCTGAACATTGGCAGGCTCTACTGTACCCACTCAGCAAACATTAGTTACCATGTTTTGACATTCAGACTTAGGGAAAAATACAGAATGACTGCCTAAGAGCCTGTAAACATCTGTAGTAATTGTCTTTGTCCAAATCAGCTCCAGCAATTTTAACTTGTAATCTGCTGGGATCCTCTGCTGGGAAGCCATGTATCCCAGAATCAGTAGACCAAAGTAGACAGGCACTTTCTGTCAGACATTTTGTTACTGAACTTGAAGCAGTAGCATCATGAGTGGAAGAGGAGGTAGACCGTTTGACAATGTGTGGCAATTTTGTCGCAAAATTGAAGAAGACGGCAAGATAAAAAAAATGTCAGGCACTTGTGAGTGCCAAAGCTGACGTATTGAGGATGCATCTGAGCAAATGTTTGATTAAACAGGTAAATACCAATTATGCAGACTTGCGATGAAACTACTCATTCCGCCTGCAAGTTCTGCATCAATAGTGAGAATATTCTCGAACTTTGGCATGCTGCAAACAAAGCTGCGAAACCAGCTAGGATGTGCAACAACTACAAAACTTGTTTCGTGCTAATGTTCACATTGTGGCAGCACAGAGCTTGATTGGTAGTGTGGATAGAACCAGCAGATCCCTCATGAGACTGACACAGGAACACTAGCACTAGAACAGACTGATAATTAATAAACTCTTCTGTGGGCATTAGTTTAATAAAGTTTGATGATAAATGCAATTTATGCCTTAAGTTGTTTTTCTAGTGTTTTAGTTACAAAATATTAATATTGTATTTATTAGTATATACTTGAAGTATTTAGTTTCTTCAATTCTTTGAGGTGAACCTGTAACACTGCCATTTAATATATTTTGGAATGTAATATTTAGTTGTAGTATTGTTGTTTTCAGTCTTACTACAATTATGATTGTTCGACAACAACCAGTACTGATGTATAATTACACATGTATCATTATGGTGATGGTACAGTAACTTGTATTGCAAAAATGGTTCAAATTTAATCCCTTTAAAGAGTTTTTCCCAGATAGTCTGGTATTTACCACTATTTGGGGTTTTTCCCAGGACGGTAATTACCGGTAATTACCGCCCGGTATTTACCAGGGTGGGTAAAACGTGCCAACCCTGGTACAGTGTAATTGTTTTAAAGAAATTCAGTTACTTTGAATCATAATTTGTTAAACGTATGATGAAATCAATAATGAATAATAAATAAATCATAACTAAATGACAAAATCTTGGAGCCATGAACAATGTATTCCCTGTCATGCAACAATTGTGGTCACTTGGTTTATTGTAGGAACGTGTGTCGACGTTTTCGTCACTGGAACAACTCATGCAAGAGTTGATGGCATATCGCAAGCAGCTGATGTCAGGCACCTTGACCCGGGACCAATGTCACGACCTCAAGGCCGTCATCACATGTCGCATCGACTGGGGCAATAAGTAAGACCTGCACTTATAAGTAGAACATTAATCCTGGAATGTATTGATAAGTTTCTTGGTTCATGTTATTTAGTAAATTATTTATATCTCACGAAAACAGAACAGAATTTGAGAGGTAAATAATTTACTAAATATAATATTAATGTTCACTGTTTGTAATACACAGTACTACATACAGAACATTTTGATAATATCCTGTGAGCCTATACAAATTTATGAATGAATACTATCGACATAATTATGTGACAATATGGATGTCTACTGTGATACGTAAGTTTGTGAACATGTAAAGCATTGTGAACATTTACTGTCAACACTTTGGCTGTTTGAAATAGTTTGACACTGTTCAGTTTGTTTTACCTTCACAGACACAGTGTAGCGGTCTGTCTAGAGACGTCTTGGCTGCACTGGAGCCTGACATTTCTAAGTTGGCAGGTTTAATTTATACACAACCCTAGGCCGAGGGTTAAATATCTTCTCCCCAGCTGACAGCAACTACATCTCAGGCCACGACACCTGCATAAGATTTACACACACACACACACACACACACACACACACACACACACACACACACACACACACACACACACACACACACACACACACACACACACACACACACACACACACACACACACACACCACACCACACCACACCACACCACACCACACCACACCACACCACACCACACCACACCACACCACACCACACACCACACCACACCACACACACACACACACACACACACACACACACACACACACACACACACACACACACACACCAATGCATTCTCCATTACGATGATCTTATTCATTACAGCCATGAGCCGATAACACGACTGTTAATTTTCTTGACACTTCATTTGTTGATTATATGCTTCTCTAGTAACTGATAATGAGACAGTTTATGTTGAATGTCAGCATTCTGTCACAGTAATGATTGTTCTACCCCATCGTCTTGGTGCAGTAGGCCCATGTTGTATTCTGTGAGTCTCTCAGTGAACCTTCCCATCTGTGTCTACCCTGGAGCACTGCTCTCTTACTTCAGCATAGAGATGATGTTGTGTAGAAATGTCAGAAGTACCTGTAGGCAGACTGTTGATGTGTTCTCTGTGAGTCACACTGCTTCAGTTGGTGTAGCTTTCACCGTTTAGCAGGCTCAGTATGTAGACTCAATATTTATCAAACATACCATGGTGTGAAAGATAGTGATGTGTGTACATTCTGTGTTGGTACTTGGTAATAATGTTTGAGTGACCACAACTGTAATATACTGATCCACCATTGTCATGTCACATACGGGAGTTGAACAGTTAGACAACAGATGGTGGACATTTCCACTGCAGCTGTTCCCAAACATTTTTGCTAACACTTAATTTTTTATAATAAAGGAGGAGAGAGATGAGAGGGAGAGAGAGATAGAGGAGAGAGATAGAGAGATGAGAGGGAGAGAGAGATAGAGAATAAAGGATGCGAGAGAGAGATGAGAGGTGACAGAACAGAGAGAGAATGTAGGAGAGAGATGAAAGAGAGAGAGAGAATAAAGGAGGAGAGAGATGAGAAAGGAGAGAGAAAGTGAGTGAGAGAGTGAGAGATAGAAAGAGAGAGCAGGAATGAAGGATGAGAGAGATGAAAGGAGAAATGTGAGAGAGAGATAGCAGAGATCAGAGAGAGAATGTTGAGATAACCCACTAATTGTTCCCTCTAACCACCAACAGGAAGTTGGGCCTTGATTTGGTTCCCCGGATCGACTCTGAGCAGGTGGATGTGGACCAGATCAGTCCTGTTGAACTCTTCCGCATCCACGAGAAGAGCATGGAGGACAGTGCAGCCTCGGTGAGTGACAAGCCGGGACGTCAGGGGACAGACACAGCTCGCAGGACTTACATTCACAGACAATGTTTGTACAAGGATACTTATTACTGATTTCACAAAGGTTGTAGTTGATATGCTTTAATGTCGTGCTGTAGTGAATAGTTGAACGAATAATCTAAAAACATATTTACATGAAGAAGCTACAATTTGTTTATAGCCTTATGGGTGTATGTTTGATCTGGTAGTGTTATTATTGAGTCAAAATGTGTGCATAGATTCGAGGATCGATGCGTCGCAGTCGTACAAAGAGACCAGATCATGCAGTCATAGTGCATCATCTTCACTTTGAACTCAAGGCTTATGACTGCAGCACGAATGGAGCTGAGTCCGAGGTCCACTTCAGTCTCTATGACAACAAAAGTGGCTCATACTTCAGGTGAGTCCGAGGTCCACTTCAGTCTCTATGACAACAGAAGTGGCTCATACTTCAGGTGAGTCCGAGGTCCACTTCTGTCTCTATGACAACAAAAGTGGCTCGTACTTCAGGTGAGGCCGAGGTCCACTTCAGTCTCTATGACAACAAAAGTGGCTCATACTTCAGGTGAGTCTAAGGTCCACTTCAGTCTCTATGACAACAAAAGTGGCTCATACTTCAGGTGAGTCTAAGGTCCACTTCAGTCTCTATGACAACAAATGTGGGTCGTACTTCAGATGAGTCCAAGGTTCACTTCACTTCAGTCTCTATGACAACAAAAGTGGCTCGTACTTTACGTGAGTCTAAGGTCCACTTCAGTCTCTGACAACAAAAGTGGCTCGTACTTCAGATGAGTCCAAGGTTCACTTCAGTCTCTATGACAACAAACGTGGCTCATACTTCAGGTGAGTCTAAGGTCCACTTCAGTCTCTATGACAACAAAAGTGGGTCGTACTTCAGGTGAGTCTAAGGTCCACTTCAGTCTCTATGACAACAAAAGTGGCTCGTACTTTACGTGAGTCCGAGGTCCACTTCAGTCTCTATGACAACAAAAGTGGGTCGTACTTCAGATGAGTCCAAGGTCCACTTCAGTCTCTATGACAACAAAAGTGGGTCGTACTTCAGATGACTCCAAGGTTCACTTCAGTCTCTATGACAACAAAAGTGGCTCATACTTCAGGTGAGTCTAAGGTTCACTTCAGTCTCTATGACAACAAAAGTGGCTCATACTTCAGGTGAGTCTAAGGTTCACTTCAGTCTCTATGACAACAAAAGTGGCTCATGCTTCAGGTGAGTCTAAGGTTCACTTCAGTCTCTATGACAACAAAAGTGGCTCATGCTTCAGGTGAGTCCGAGGTCCACTTCAGTCTCTATAACAACAAAAGTGGCTCATGCTTCAGGTGAGTCCGAGGTCCACTTCAGTCTCTAAGACAACAGAAATGGCTCATGCTTCAGGTGAGTCTAAGGTCCACTTCTGTCTCTATGACAACAAAAGTGGCTCGTACTTCAGATGAGTCTAAGGTCCACTTCAGTCTCTATGACAACAAAAGTGGCTCATACTTCAGATGAGTCCAAGGTCCACTTCAGTCTCTATGACAACAGAAGTGGCTCATACTTCAGATGAGTCCAAGGTCCACTTCAGTCTCTATGACAACAAAAGTGGCTCATACTTCAGATGAGTCCAAGGTTCACTTCAGTCTCTATGACAACAGAAGTGGCTCATACTTCAGATGAGTCCAAGGTCCACTTCAGTCTCTATGACAACAGAAGTGGCTCATACTTCAGGTGAGTCCCAGGTTCACTTCAGTCTCTATGACAACAAAAGTGGCTCATACTTCAGATGAGTCCAAGGTCCACTTCAGTCTCTATGACAATCAAAGTGGCTCATACTTCAGGTGAGTCCAAGGTCCACTTCAGTCTCTATGACAACAAAAGTGGCTCATACTTCAGATGAGTCCAAGGTCCACTTCAGTCTCTATGACAACAGAAGTGGCTCATACTTCAGATGAGTCCAAGGTCCACTTCAATCTCTATGACAACAAAAGTGGCTCATACTTCAGGTGAGTCCAAGGTCCACTTCAGTCTCTAAGACTAGAAAAGTTACTTACACTCCAGGCATGTCTGAGTTCAGTTTTACTGATGGCGACAACAAAAGTAGCATCTACTTCAGTTGGGTTGATTCACAGCATCATGACATGAGACAAGTCAACCACTGGAGTGAGAAACTAAAACTATTATAAGGATTGTAAATGAACGAATGAAAGTAAACAGACCTTTGTCAATAAAAAATTATGATATTTACCCCTGTAATGTTTTTAACTTACAATGTTATTATATGCATACAATATCAATGTCACCACTAATGATTTCAGCAACAACAAATGTCACTAAGAACTGTGGGTGTTTATTTGTGGTGTATTGACAGATATGTTCAGTGTTTTTTCTTCTTGTCCCAGTGAACGGTTTCTGCTGCGTATGTCAAAAGAAGGACGACCGACCAACTGTGAGAAGCAGCACAACCCTTGCTCTCTCTTCACGGTACGGTTCAGTTTACCCCTTATAATGTCATTAAAAATATTAGTTATTTATTTATGGCTAGGTTTTGTCTGTAGTAACAATTGTAAAAAATCTCTCTAGACTTCTAAGAATAAAACCTTTTGAGACAGTTATTAATATTATAAAACATTATTATGAAAGTAGGACACTTCTCTAATGCCAAGTTCACCAGGGACGTAAGCTCAGAGATGTAACAGATTAGAATTATTATTAACGAGAACAGCAAGAAAACAAACAACCAAAAGTCATATATGTAGTTTTAGATAATTTTTTAAAATAATTATGCTATTCGTCATAAACACGATGACAATAGGTGTGTGCCATTTAAATGACAATAACAATAGTGTGATTGTGTTGAATTCCTTTGTATTGTTTCTCTGAAACTGGTTTAAATTAACAAAATCAAAAGCTGGATAAAAACTGATTAAGACTTTGATGTGTGTTATAATGATGCATGCAAAATGACTCAATGTAACTAACTTGACGTCTGATCGTGAATTTATTTTCAGGACTTGGGCAATCAAGACTTATTGAGGGATGCCTATCTTGTCGCCCACATATATAGACTAGGTAAGATTATTTCTGTTGTGTTGATTTTGTTCATCAGATTAATGTGTCATATACTCAATGGTACAATATTTTTAAATGTTGATGGGAACCAACAAAGAAAAAGCCTTAGAGTTATATTTAAATTATGTGTTCTTTGGATCACAAGTTTTTATAACTGTGTGAAATTTTAACTTAAGTTTACCTTTAACTTAAGAGTTAGTTAACAGTAAAGCCATATCGCTGAATGCACTTTATTTAATCTGTCTTTTTCTTGTCTACTATCTTAGAAATTTGATACTGCAAACAAGAGAAACATATTAATGCAAAATGATGACAGTTTTGGATCATACAATACACATTGCTTGGAAGGCAGCGGGGGGGTGGTTGAAGTGAGCCATTGAACTAGTACCAGATGCATATAATTTCTTAGGAGTTTATGAATTGATGAGCCCCTAAGTGAGTGGTTTGTGTTGGTTGCAGGCAGCCTGCGAGAGACAGAGAGTAAGAAGACGCCAACCACGATGTATCGGCGGCCATATGGCTGTGCAGGTGTGTTTACCAGACACTACACGTGTTTCTCACTCTTAAGGCGACATGATCAGTTCCGTGGCGTTTTACTTTTATTGCAAAATCATGTTAATCAATATAAGTTGTAACTATTGTAGCGTCCTGACCACCAATAAATGTTTTATCCAAACAGAACTGACTTTGTAATGTTAAACGTCGAATGTTTATGAGAATCCCGACGCTGTCACTCAAATCGCCGCGAGTGACACCCACCCTTTGACTTTACCAACTGGGAGCCGTGCACCTGGCTGGGTGTGGCGTTAGTGGCGTCAACATGTGTTCCCGCATCGTGTGATCATGCATTTCCTTCTGATTTTGCAATAAAAATTAAAAGCCACGAATGGACCATGTCGCTTTACACATTCAGTCAGTTCAAATGTTTGAGTTGTGATACATTTTTCTATTGAGAAGGAATTTTTTATTATACAGGAATTTTTAACCCTCTTCATGAGAACATTCCATCAGGTTCCTGGTCTAAAACAGTGAAGTACATTCGTGACTCGTTTATCGATTCTTCAACAGTTTGTTTTTCAATCATCTGTTTGCTCTTGTGTGGGCGTAATCTTGGCACACAGTATATTGATTCGTTAATCTGATTGTTTCACATTTCCGTTCCAACATAACATTTCGGGGAAACAGCAGGTTAAACCGACTGTGATAGTAGTGGTGGTCATGTTGACAGATTATCAGCGTGTCACTTTGCACACTTGGTTTGTTGGTTTGTCAAATATACTTCAATGTCCAGAGCTGGACAACGCATAAGACCAGTTCACCTGAAGGAGCAACTGTTTGTTAGTGTAGAGTGGACATTGTATAATGTTCTTTGAAATATCTTTTCATATCTCAATTTAAATGTGTGTTCTGTACATGGCTTTATGTAGGAATGTTTTGGTCAGTCATGCATTTTTGGGTGGACACATGGATGTTAACGGATATACTTACATGCCACCTTACATTTGTTTTATGACCTAAAATAAGACACAAATACATTTACACCCATTTTCAAAGCATAACTGATAATAGCTATGATTTTATTTTTGAAGACTATTTTTGCTCCTTCAATTTTGTACCTGTCCACTGATATTTCTACCTGTCCTCAGTGGGTCTTATCCATCCAAGTGACAGGTGGTCAGGTCTCTACCTAAAGCTGTGGTGCTGGGTGTTTGTCATCAGTTGTCTTCTTTTCATGATGGACGGTCAATTTGTTGTAAGAGGTGTCGGCTGAATATTCTGATATTAGTCACATAGCCAGTTTATTTATTTATTTTATATGCATGAGAATGTAAATTCAGAGTATCGCCATAGCTGTTACTCAGTGTTATAATTTCACCTCTGTAAGCATTATGTAAACAAATCCCCTATGTCGCCATTTATTACTATAATTTTACATAATATACTGCTGTATTTTATTTACTCAAAGTTTTGTCCATTACTGTAGATTAGTAATAACTCATAATACCATGTATGTATTTCAGATAATCATACACTTAGATAATATCACATTTCATTATATAATATATCTGTATGAAGTGAATTGCTTGGACTTAAAACAGTATTTGATCTTCATTGAATAGTAATCACTTAAAAATAAAATAAAAACTGTTTTTGAATGTGCATGATCTTTTCCTAGAGGTTCTCCATCTGGGGAACTAATGCAAAACTTATTAATGTCCTAGAAATCAGTCATTGCATTTTTTTATCATCAGTGCATGGCGTCATAATTTACTTCAATTCATTTTAATGTCCTTAAGAAGGATATTCATTGTACAACTCTAAAATATGTATAAAAAAGATTGTCACAAAATACAAATGAAATGCAAAATGTAACCACACAAAAAGCAAACCCATTGACATCAATATCACTTATTTAACATTCTAATTGCCATGGGCACAAAACGTCTTCTGTAGCGAGCCATTTGCATATTATACAATGATATCTGCTTCAAGATGGAAGAACATGGAAGTATTAAAAAAGTTGTGGGTCTTCTTGAAACAGTTGTTGTATTTGTCTTGTGTTGTTTTCTTGTAGTTCTCAGTCTAAGAGAGATTCTCCAGACGAATCAGGAGCAGACGGAGGAAGCTAGGGAGTTCCACATGAAGGTCTACTGGTGAGTTTCACTTTCACTTTCACACGTGAAAACAGTTTACTGCTTTATCATGACACAGACAACAAGAAATGGAGCCACCGTGAATTCTGTATATTTGAAAAGCAAGTACGTTTGCGAGTGAAATAGTTTGCTGTATTTACCACGACGCAACATTGAAAGCAGTCAACCAAAGCAGTGGTATATATGTATGATAACCTAAGGCCTAGTCAGGGTGAATGCACATGTAAAGGTTTAATGATTTATAATATTCTGTAGCGCTGTACAATACAAGAAAAGGCACACCATTTGTTTTATACATATACACATATATTAATATTATGTAAAAGAGTAAAATATATATATATATTATTTAATTAATAAAGAAAATATGTTTTAAAATAATAATAAATAAATAATAAAAGTAAAATTAACAATTAAAGTACAAACATGCGACATACTCTAAATAATTATCTAATATATGAGTTAGCCATAGGCTATGCTAAAGTAGCATGACTCGTCACATCTTCATGACCTCACTGTTGTTTTCAGTTGTGGGGAGACAGACTTCCCACAGTTGCATGAGAGCCTGGTGAAAAAACAGAATGCCAAGTTCAGTCTGTCATCCAACCAGTCGTCCAGTGGTGCGTGCATGCTTCTGTAGAACAACACCACATAATGCAGCCGCCACATATTGTTAAAACCACCACACAGTGTCCTCAGTGTAATTCGAAATTCACTCGAAAAGTTGTCCACATTAGTTTCACACACTCATCAACTTTTATCGTTTTTATTCCATAACCAGCTGCTATTGTTTTGATTGTCGCTTTTGATTTTCGCTACTTTCAAGAGAACCCTTCACAAATATGTGAGTGTTAAACTATGTTTTAAATGCACATTTTTCTTATCTATTTCATATACTGTACAGGTGTATATTATAATGACTTTGTTTTACTTTGTATTTTATGTATTTATTTATTAATGATTACAACATCTCCTGATTCTGGAAATGACAGAAGTGGCAAGAAGTTGTTCTATCAACCAGACTGAATTTACATATTGACTTCGTATGAGATGAGCAAACTGTAGACTTCACGTCACCAGCTGATTCCACTGATCCCTGCCTAGATACAATTTTGCCATTTTAGACTCACGTTCTATGATGAAAGTGAAAAGTTGCAGATTAGTTTCCAATAAATAGTGACATCACCTTCCTCATTCCCCTGGTCATGTGACTGGCAGGTCTCATGGTGGCGCTACGGCTGCTGCATGGAGACATTGAGCAGGCGAGGAAGAAACAGCCAATCCTGCTGCGCGGGATCACGGTCGTACAGAAGCTGGGCTTCTCAGACATCATCATGCCCGGTGAGGAGGGGAGGAGCTACATGAGAAAGGGAGGAGCTATGTGTGATATGGGAGGAGCTATGTGTGATATGGGAGGAGCTATGTGTAAGAGGAGGAGGCGTTATCTGTGAGAAGGAGGACTGCTTATGAGAAGGGGAGTGGTTATGTGTGAGAGGGGGAGGAGTTATGTGTGAGAGGGGGAGGAGTTATGTGTGAGAGGGGGAGGAGTTATGTGTGAGAGGGGGAGTGGTTATGTGTGAGAGGGGGAGGAGTTGAATGTGAGGGGAGGAGCCAGGAGAAGATGGAATTAGGTAGTTAAGAAGATGAGGATGCAAAACCAAAAAAGTGATGGTGTTTTAGTAGGTGACCTCAGTGAAATGAGAATAAGTACTATGGATGAATCAGATTACAGATTGTTTGATAGTTTTGGCAAACTTCAGACTACATGTTCAACTGTTGTTCGTGATTCTAGGTGATATGAGGAATGACCTATATCTGACCTTGACACGAGGTGACTTTGAGAAAGGTGCCAAAACTGCCGCCAAGAACATTGAGGTCCGTGTGACAATGTTTGATGCAGACGGCAATGTGATCCAGGTGGGTAGAACAGATTGTTGCCTTGAAACTTTGGAGATAGACAAACCAAAAGAAATGTGCAAAATATGCAGATGTACATTGATTTAAATGAGTGAAAAAGATAAAAGGGTTTGTTGTGGGTTTTTTTCTGTTATATGTAAGAAAAACTGAGTAGTAGATTGTGTTATTTTTCTGTTTCTTCACATTTGAAAAAGAAAAGCAAACATTGTTGCCTTTTTATTTTGAAATTTGTGATTAAAGAAAAGATGGGTCCATGTTGAGTTGAAAGAAATATTTTAATACCTTTGTATGCCGTATATGAAAAACTACACAGAGAGATGATGATAAAATCTTGTGCATTTGCTGTAGAATTGCATCAGCCCTGGGGCGGGGGTGGCAAATGTGACAGAGTACAACGGGGTGATCTTCTACCACAACAACAGTCCCAGATGGAACGACACAGTCAAGGTACGGGGGCGGGGTTACAGGGGTGGGGTTACAGGGGTGGGGTTATGGGGGTAGGGTTACAGGGGTGGGGTTACAGGGATGGGGGTGGGGTTAGGGGTGGGGTTACAGGGGTGGGGTTTAACACAGGGGTGGGGTTACAGGGATGGGGGTGGGGTTACGGGGGTGGGGTTACATGGGTGTGGTTACAGGGGTGGGTTTACAGGGGTGTTGTTACAGGGGCAGGATTACGGGGGTGGGGTTATAGGGGTGGAGTTACAAGGGTGGGGTTACAGGGGTGGGGTTACAGGGGCATGGTTACAGGGGCGGGGTTACAGGTGCATGGTTACAGGGGCATGGTTACAGGGGCGGGGTTACAGGGGCATGGTTACAGGGGCATGGTTACAGGGGCATGGTTACAGGGGCGGGGTTACAGGGGCATGGTTACAGGGGCGGGGTTACAGGGGTGGGGTTACGGGGTGGGGTTACAGGGGCGGGGTTACAGGGGTGTGGTTACGGGGGAGTGGTTACAGGGAAGTACTGCTCAAGTCAGGCTTTGGCTTGGTTAACTGTAGACTGCTTACATCATTGTCTGTAATAAAGAGGAAGTGTTATCTCTGCAGTATTGAGTCATCCAAAATAAGATGTTATTTTTAAAGTTCTGTTGTAGCAATTATAACCAATTTTGTTTTCAAAAAAGTTGTATTTGATTCTAGAAAATGGACTGATTAAAAATATGATTTCTTGTTTTAAAAAGTGTTCTTACCAGATTATGTGTCAGGAATACAACAGAACTTAGCATAAACGTGGCATTGACTCCAACACCTCTACATCTATTGTCTGTATGAACTATATGTGTGTGTGCATGGTGTAGTGGATCTGTCTTCACATATAAGTGTTTCACTTCATGTCTACTCCTTTTCAAAACATATTTCTTAATTGTATTTCATTCATACCATGTGACTTATTATTATTTGTATTTGTATTGCTTGCTTTTTTATGTTGTGTGTTTTGAAATAAATTGAAATTGAAAAAATTCTCTCTTGTTTTAGTTGACTATTCCAATAGAGAAGTACTACAGGTCTCATTTGAGACTGGAATTCAGACATTGCTCAAGTGAGTATCACACTAATATTACATGACTCTCAAGTAAGATTTGTTTTATCATTATATATTTTAATTATTTGGTGTGATCAGGCTTATACAGCGTAACGTAATTGTTATGATAAAAGCATTCAGATATTGTATATTTTATGTGTCGGATACAATAACAGTGTTTAGTGAAATTATGTAATTGTTCCACCGTAGCGAGGGAAAAAGCCGAGAAGAAACTATTCGCGTTCGCCTTTGTGAAACTGGTGGCTGATGATGGAACTACGCTGTGTGACGGAGCACACGAACTCTACGTCTATAAGGTCAGTCTTGCTTTGTTGTGTCCAAGTTTTCTTGTTTAATTGATTTAATGTTGAAGTGAATCACATCAAGTGATAATCTACAAATTTGTTGTGTTTATTAGTATAACTCTTAATGACAATTAAATGAATTAGGTATTAGTTGATGCACGATGTAATGGATGAAGAATACATTCACATGACACTGTGTCACTGTTAAAGGCAATTTTTCTGTTTGACAGTGTTGCATTTTCATTGGCTGATGATGATGTCATAATTTTGTGACATGGTAGAAATGGTCAAATCTCATTGAAAGACTCACAGACAAAAAGCAGAGTGTATTATTTCAAAACTTTTCTCAGGATACTTCTTTTTGAGATCAAACAAGAGCTTTTATTTTGTTTTCATATCCAAATGGAGATGTTTCTTTTATCTGTAGAGACTCATTGGATGTAGAGACTTTCATTGGATGTCATTAACTGTAGAGACTTTCGTTGGACGTCATTAGTACTGCGAAAGTTGACGTGTAATGTCCAACGAAAGTCTACAGAAACATGTCAATTTAGATATGAAAAATTAAAACTTTTGATCTAAAAACCAGAGTGTAGTTTACTTGTAAGTATGAGCCCCAATCCTTGACAGTGTGGTGACGGCAACAGTCTCAAGTCCAGTGAAAAGTACAGGGGTCTGCCAAGTTCTCCGTCAGAAATCAACCCCAACTACGGAGGGTCCCAGGGCAATGTGTTCTTCCACCGGAACGAGAAAGAGACGATGTTCATTCACACACTACTCTGCTCAACCAAACTCACACAGAACGGTAGAGTAACAACATCATTATGTCCGATATCGTATCATCTTTAAGATCTGTACTATTACATACAGGCACTTTCCACTAAGCAGCCATCATGTATACATTCAATTCTTACTCCTGTAAGAAAACCTGTCCAGCTTCGATCATCTTGATCTGATTTACTTTTTGTCTTGAAGTCAGTACTAGTATTGCGACTAGGGCTTTTACTTTGGGTGCAACTACTCTTGAATATGCTTCCTTCAAATGTTAAATCAGTTGAAAATGTTGCTAAATTAAGCCGTCATTTAAAGACATACCTTTACATCCTTGCCTACTCAATCTATCTGATGACAACTGGAATTGTTTATTGATTCTGAGATCGATTATCCCTTTTGTATTGATGTGTCTCTGAGCTTGGTTTCTAAGGATATAGGCACAATATTATCATTAGTATTATAAGGGCCATGTTATGGTTCAGGATCTGAGGTTGTGGTTCTGGCATGATTGCAATGAGGTGTATGCTGAAGTGATTTATATTGTGTGTTTTGAAGTGATTCACACAAGGTGTGTTAAAATTATTGTGATAATATGTGTTGAAATGATTGAGACAAGGTGTGTTGAAATGACTGAGATAGGTTTGTTGAAGTGATTGGAACTAGGTATTTTGATGATGGAGATTAATAGGTGTTTTCAAGTTATTGGGATGAGGTTTTTTGAAATGATGGATATGAGGTGTTTTCAAATGATTTGGATGAGGTATGTTGAAGTGACTGAAATGAAGTGTGTTGAAGCAGCGCAGTTGATTTGTGTTTAGGTGAATGTGATGAATTGTGTTTGTATTAAAGTGACTGAAATGAGGAGAGTTGGAGTGGTTTAGCTGATGTATTTTGAAGTGATTGAGGTGAGTTATGTTGTGAGATGAGGTGGGTTATGTTTCAGCTGACCTGCTGGCTGTGTCAAAGTGATTGAGACAAGGTGTGTTGAAGTGACTAAGATGAGGTGTGTTATGTTTCAGCTGACCTGCTGGTTGTGTTGACATGATTGAGACAAGGTGTGTTGGAGTGACTGAGACAAGGTGTGTTATGTTTCAGCTGACCTGCTGGCTGTCTTGAAGTGGACGTCGGAGCCAAACAAGATTGGCCTACATCTACAGAAACTCATGAATCTTGATGGTGAAGAAATTGTTAAGGTTCGTCTCATTGAAATCGACATATTTCATGATTTTGTAAGATATGTCATAAAAAATAGTAGGAATCATTATGTATGAAATAAAAAGGAAATAGTAAATATGATGTCTGATAGAGAAAAGGCAATACTCTAAATGTGGAATTGGTCCTTATTAAATGGCAACTTTAATGAACGTAGGAGTGTTCATTCTCTCAGCAAGTGATACATCATTTTGGCAGCACGAGTAACTGTAATAAAATGATGATGAAAACAGCAGGTCATGATTTGTTTGCTTTGATCACAGTAGAAGGGTAAAGCTGCCTGGATGTGGTTGATTAGTCCAGGTATATCTTCACTCATGTGTGTCCTTGCAGTACCTGCAAGACATCATGGACGCCCTCTTCAACATGTTCTCTGTTGGCGAGGGGAAGACGCCAACCGAGTCCTCACACCTCATCTTCAAGACATTGGTACATTGTCATTCATTGTTCGTCTTAAAACATCTGTAGTTTGTGGATAAAGTTTTCACTTGTTTTGCTTTGATAGATTTCTTGATGTCAATCCCTTTGTTATTAATATATATCATTGTTTAACTTTTTAATTAACATGCAAAGCAACGGACAACTTGCCTAAAAACCATGGTTTACAACACATTTGTATCTCTTCTTTGAGTGATGCCTTATTCAAGTCCTTCATGCCACACAACTCACCTGCTGCATTTGAAAACTTAAACAATGTCGTACACCTCACATTGCCTGTGAGTTTTAAGAGACCCTAAAGTAATTGGTCTATCTCCCTCTCTCTCCCTCTCTCTCTCTCTCCTCTCTCTCTCTCCCTCTCTCTCCCCCTCTCTCTCCCTCTCTCTCCTCTCCTCCCTCCCTCTCTCTCCCTCTCTCTCTCTCTCCCTCTCTCTCTCCCTCTCTCTCTCTCTTCCCTCTCTCTCTCTCTCCCCACTCTACCGCTCTCTTTCTCTCCCAATTGGAAGTAGATATGTAGAGACTGAGACCTAATGATGAGTGTCTGTGTTGCAGATAAACATTTTCAACATGTTGGAGCAGAGCAAGTTTGAACACTTCAAACCTGTCATGGCGACATACATAGACAACCACTTCTCAGCAGTACTAGTGTACAAGTGAGTCACACTGCTCATTTCTCACCAATACTCTTGTACAAATGAATCTCTCTGCTCAGCAGTATTACACAAATGAGCCATTTACTAATTTCTCAGCAGTACTCATCTACAAGTGAATATTGCTCCTGTTTTTACAGGGAGTCACTTTCTCAGCTAGACTTGTATATAAATTAGTTACCTAGCACTATTGCTCTGATAAATAACACTATTGGCTCTGAATAATTATTTCAAAAGGTACAGTAAACTTGTACAAGAGTGGATGATATTTTGTAGAGACCTGCTGCTCTGTCTCAAGGAGTTTCTCTCGGCCGTGCCGAGTGTCACTGACCAGCAGCTCTTCCAGAAGTGCTTTCAAGTGAGTGTGTAACTGGTGCTTCTCAATAATCCTCACTTTTAAAGTCAGTTATAATATATAAAAACTGCAGTTTATTTATTGAGACCATAACCCTGCTGAGTGTTGTTTGATCTGCATCACTTTAGTTCAAGTTCAAATATTGTACTTCAGTATACACCTGTGTGTGTGTGTGTGTGTGTGCTGTGTGCGTGCGTGCGTGCGTGCGTGCGTGCGTGCGTGCGTGCGTGCGTGCGTGCATGCGTGTGTGTATATAATATATATATTATATATAAACAATATATATGTATATATTATATTATACTAATATTATATATATATATATATATATATATATATATATATATATAATGTTTGCTGTGTTACAAGTATGTATGCAGGTATATATATACACACACACGCACGCAAATGAAGTAAACTTGTGCACAGGTTTCTGCGTAGAACTTTAACAAATTGAATGTGAAACTATTGACTTTCATCTTAGGTACTTGACTACATCGCCAAATGCATCGTCCAGTCAAGATTGCTCAACATCAGGTGGGTGAGAACATGAGTGTAGTGGACCACACTGACCACAAGTAAATGACCAGCACACTTCCAGCTTGTGCTCACTTGATGTGTGAAGAATACCTTAAATTAAAATGCAAAGATAGTGAAGATATGAATAGAGTCGCCAGTATTATCATCAGGCAGCTTCACTTCAAGTAAAAACTGAAGACTACGACAACTGACAAAGTGCACCATTTTAAAGGCAAATGAAGAAGTTTCTGTCTTGTTTTAGCAGCGAACGTTATTTTGTATGTTGCACTGTTTTATTGTTCAGGGCGACAGGGAACAGGAACAAGGACGAGTTCCGTCGACTACTTGACGACGTCTTCCTGGAGATCCGACAGGTTCTGTCACTACACTTTGACATCATCACTGTGTCTCAGGTAAGTTCTGGTCCTGGAAGTCAACTTGTCTCTTCTGTCTTCTGTTGGTCAACCTGTCCAGGTTTTTTTTTAAATCCTTTAAATCAGGGATCAGTCTTCAAAAATCTTTAGAATCAGGGGTCAGTTATTAAAAATCCTTGAAATCAGATCTGGACATTTTAAAATCCGGGGTAATTCTTGGAAAATCTTTGAAATCTGGGATCTATTCTGGAAGATATTTGAAATCAGGGTCAGTCTTGGAAAATCCTTGAACTATAGAGTGAGTTCTTAAAAATCCTTGAAATCAGGGGTTAGTCTTGGAAATATTTGAAATAAGTTTTGGAAATTCCTTATAATTGGGAGTGAATTCTTGAAAATCCTTGAAATCAGGGGTAAGTTCTGAAAAATCCTTGAAATCAGGGGTAAGTCCTGGAAAACCCTTGAAATCAGGGGTAAATCCTGGAAAACCCTTGAAATCAGGGGTAAGTCATGTAAACCCTTGAAATCAGTGGTAAGCCCTATAAACCCTTGAAATCAGGGGTAAGTCCTGGAAAACCCTTGAAATCAGGGGTAAGTCCTGGAACACCCTTGAAATCAGGGGTAAGTCCTGGAAAACCCTTGAAATCAGGGGTAAGTCCTGGAAATCCCTTGAAATTAGGGGTAAGTCCTGGAAAACCCTTGAAATCAGGGGTAAGTCCTGGAAAACCCTTGAAATCAGGGGTAAATCCTGGAAAACCCTTGAAATCAGGGGTAAGTCATGTAAACCCTTGAAATCAGTGGTAAGCCCTATAAACCCTTGAAATCAGGGGTAAGTCCTGGAAAACCCTTGAAATCAGGGGTAAGCCCTGATGAACCCTTGAAATCAGGGTAAGTCCTGGAAAACCCTTGAAATCAGGGGTAAGTCCTGGAAAACCCTTGAAATCAGGGGTAAGTCCTGGAAAACCCTTGAAATCAGGGGTAAGTCCTGGAAAACCCTTGAAATCAGGGGTAAGCCCTATAAACCCTTGAAATCAGTGGTAAGTCCTGGAAAACCCTTGAAATCATGGGGTAAGTCCTGGAAAACCCTTGAAATCAGGGGTAAGTCCTGGAAAACCCTTGAAATCAAGGGTAAGTCATGTAAACCCTTGAAATCAGGGGTAAGTCCTGGAAAACCCTTGAAATCAAGGGTAAGTCATGTAAACCCTTGAAATCAGTGGTAAGTCCTGGAAAACCCTTGAAATCAGGGGTAAGTCCTGGAAAACCCTTGAAATCAAGGGTAAGTCATGGAAAACCCTTGAAATCAGGGGTAGGTCCTGGAAAACCCTTGAAATCAGGGGTAAGTCATGGAAAACCCTTGAAATCAGGGGTAAGTCCTGGAAAACCCTTGAAATCAGGGGTAAGTCATGGAAAACCCTTGAAATCAGGGGTAAGTCATGGAAAACCCTTGAAATCAGGGGTAAATCCTGGAGACCCTTGAAATCAGGGGTACGTCCTGTAAACCCTTGAAATCAGTGGTAAGTCCTGGAAAACCCTTGAAATCAGGGGTAAGTCCTGGAAAACCCTTGAAATCAGGGGTAGGTCCTGGAAAACCCTTGAAATCAGGGGTAGGTCCTAGAAACCTTGAAATTGCGGGTGTCTCCTGGGAAATCTTTGAAATCGTGGGTGAGTTCTGGAAAATCCTTGAAATCGAGGTCATTCCTGGAAAATCCTTGAAATCAGGGGTGAGTCCTTGAAAATCCTTCAAAACAAATGTTTCCACTCATATACATTTAGTACACATTGTTGCCCTCTTTGACAGGGTATTTTACTAGCCAAGATCCCGTCGATGTTGTCCCATCTGCTCAAATTGGTGGACGGTCCCCAGCTGTCTCACACATTCTGCACCTGGATGAACTGTCTGCCTCGAGACTTACCCGACTCACTTCGTCCAATCAAGTTGCAGTGTATCCGTGATGTCGTCAATTCGCCCATGTTCAGTTGCAAAGGTAAGTTTTTGTGAAAATTGTAGGTGATCTCATTTCCTGTATTTTAAACTGTGCAAGGAACAAAACTAAAAAAAGTTAAGTGGAAAATAATTCAGGATTATTGTATCAAAAACATGGCAGAACGTTTTACAAAAATGTTCCATGTTTTTTGAAAAATGTCCATGTTTTTGAAAATTTTCAAAGCATGTGTTTAGTTCAACACTTTCAGAAACATTTAGGAAGAATGTTTTGAATCAGTACATTTTAGACGTTTCTGTCTTTGGTTTTGTGAATTTGTCTGTGTAATATCAAGGTTCTCTTACCCATAATAATTATAACTAAGATGTATCAATTATGTATAAAGTATGATAGATAAATAAAAATGTCTTTCTATGAGCTGTAACAGTTTGTTTGGCAGAATATCCATTGATTATGTAAGCCTGATTTATGTTGTCTGAATTGACAGAGAGCCGAAAAATTATTCTGCCGATGTGCATGGCCCAACTGAAGCGCCACCTAGTGGTGAAGCAGGAGACAATACTGTGCTCAAACATCCTCGGGGACATCCTTGTCTACATACACTCTGGTACACGGCTACAGGTGGGTGATAAAAGGGGATTGAGAGTTTTAACAGACCAACAATTCGCTTTAGCAAGCAAGATTTGTATCGTTAGTGGTGGTAATGTGTACCAGTTCATGACATTGATTATGAATGATTGACAAGAAATGTGGTTTGTTTTTGTTGCAGAATGAGCCACCTAGTGAGAGTGATGTGCATGTCATCCTGTCGGCCATGTTGGATGTAGTAATCCAAGTGATTCTTACAATCGACCGCATATTGCCAGTGACTGTAAGTTCATGATACCACATGTTCTGTCCACAATCTGTATCCAACAGTCTTGTAGCCTCGGTTACACAGGTTGTACCTTTGGCCCCTCGCATCCTTCTAGGAGATTAATGCTCTGCCAATGTTGCCACCAGGCAGCCCTGCCCCTTAATAAGGTAGAGATGCTGATTGGCTCTGAGGCTAACTATGAAATATAGTTAAAATAAGAATATACTTTTTATAAGATAATGCTATACTATTAAAAGTATTCAATGTTAAATTCATATTAACATAAAATAAACAGAGACAAAATTGCAGTTGTTTATGCAGGGGGGTCAACATTTGGTTAATTTTAACTCTAAATTGTTTTATGTCACCAGAAAGATTACTCATCCAGCCACACTTGCATAACACAACACATAGTTGAAATGGGCGTTGATGAGTTTGGACTGCTTACAGGGCCACCTGGTGGCAGGTTTAACAGCGATGTTGAAACTGATGGATGAGGAGCAGTATCGCCTCCTGGTGGAGAGCTACTCAGACAGGCGACCTCTCAAGGTAGGATCATAATACTATCACAAATGTTCATTTCACACAAACGTTTATGCAAAATACAAGTAAAAATGTAAATTTCTAGATCCTACGCTCTAAAAGTAGAAATATAAAAGTTTTTTTAATATTTTTAATTTTGGTGTTTGGGAAATTTTTCACTATCCTTTTAATTAAAGGGAAAAAATGTAAAAATGTCAATATAAAGATGTGTTGTTATTGTTTTGTAGGGCTATATTTAATTAGGGATTTTAATGATACACAGTTCAATTCAGCGCAGACATATTTGATGAGGGTCTCGTGAAAAATCAACATTATTTACAACTTTATTTTCAGTTATATTTAATTTTAAAACAAAAATGCGCTCATTGATTCTGAAGTGATAGAAACATGTTTGCCAAGTTATGACATCACTGTAGTGTACACGTGTCTGTGTCTGGTTATGACATCACTGTGTGTACACGTGTCTGTGTCTGGTTATGCGTCACTGTAGTGTCATGTTTTGGCTTTGGTTTGGGTTGAACCCGGGTCCTGTTATGGCACTGTTGTGTTGTTTTGGGTTTGCGCACTTGTGTACACTTCTTGTTTTATGCGCCACGGGGTTACACTTCGTTCTGGTTTACGTACTGTAGTGTACACGGTCGGTCGGTTATGACGCACTGATGTCACGTTTGGCTGGTTATGACGCACTGTGTGTACACGGTCGTGTCTTTTTTAACGCACTGTAGTGAAACCCGTTCTGTTCGGTTATACTACTGTTTTACACGTGTCTGTTCGGTTATGCGCACGTGTGTCCTGTCTTGTCGGTTATGACGCCCTGTGAAAGGGTTCGTGTCTGGTTATGCGTCCCCGTAGTGTACAGGGTTCGGTTCGGTTTGACGCACGTGTGTCCCGTTCGTGTCTGGTTATGCGCACGTATTTCCCGGTTTTTGCTTTATGCGCCCGTAGTGTACCGGTTTTAAACGGTTCGCGCCCATTTCCCGGGTTTTTGTTCGGTTTGCGCCACTGTGTCCCGGGTTCTGTTCTTCCCGGCCCTTAGGTGTCCCGTTCTGACGGGTTCGACGTCCGAGTGTCCCGGTCGTTCGGTTACGCGCCTGTGTGTCACGTTCTGGGGTCGGTTAATATGTGTGCCCCGGTCTTGTCTGGTTCCGCACTGTAGTGTCCCGGGCGTGCGGGTTCACGCCCGGGTTGGTCTGTGTCTGGATGCGTACATTACCGGTTCTTTTCGGGGTTAGACTCCCCGGTGTCCCGGTCGTGTCTGGTTAGACGTCCGGTGTACCGGTCTGACTGGTTATGACGCACGAGGTCCCCGGTCTGTGACGGGTTTGCGCACTGTAGTGTACCGTTCTGACGGTTATGGCCACAGTGTACCGGTCGTGTCTGGTTATACGTCACTGTAGTGTACCGGTCGGTTGAGCGCACTGTAGTGTCCCGTGTCGTGTCTGGTTATGACGCATGTTTTACACGGTTTGGACGGGTTATGACGCACGGTGTACACGTGTTGTGTCGGGTTATGACGCACTGTAGTGTACACGGTCGGTCTGGTTATGACGTCACTGTAGTGTACACGTGTCTGTTCTGGTTATGACGTCACTGTAGTGTACACGGCTGTGTCTGGTTATGACGCACTTGTGTACACGGTCTGTGACTGGTTATGACGTACTGTAGTGTACACGTTCGTGCTGGTTATGACGTACTGTAGTGTACACGTGTTGTTTTGGTTATGAGCCACGTAGTGAGAGTTGTGCATGTCATCCTGTCGGCCATGTTGGATGTAGTAATCCAAGTGATTCTTACAATCGACCGCATATTGCCAGTGACTGTAAGTTCATGATACCACATGTTCTGTCCACAATCTGTATCCAACAGTCTTGTAGCCTCGGTTACACAGGTTGTACCTTTGGCCCCTCGCATCCTTCTAGGAGATTAATGCTCTGCCAATATTGCCACCAGGCAGCCCTGCCCCTTAATAAGGTAGAGATGCTGATTGGCTCTGAGGCTAACTATGAAATATAGTTAAAATAAGAATATACTTTTTATAAGATAATGCTATACTATTAAAAGTATTCAATGTTAAATTCATATTAACATAAAATAAACAGAAAGACAAAATTGCAGTTGTTTATGCAGGGGGGTCAACATTTGGTTAATTTTAACTCTAAATTGTTTTATGTCACCAGAAAGATTACTCATCCAGCCACACTTGCATAACACAACACATAGTTGAAATGGGCGTTGATGAGTTTGGACTGCTTACAGGGCCACCTGGTGGCAGGTTTAACAGCGATGTTGAAACTGATGGACGAGGAGCAGTATCGCCTCCTGGTGGAGAGCTACTCAGACAGGCGACCTCTCAAGGTAGGATCATAATACTATCACAAATGTTCATTTCACACAAACGTTTATGCAAAATACAAGTAAAAATGTAAATTTCTAGATCCTACGCTCTAAAAGTAGAAATATAAAATGTATTTTCAAGTATGTTTTACAGTATTCCTGGTGTGTTGGAAATAGATTGTCACTATACCATTTATATAAAGGGTCCAACAAAAAGTGTCAGGCAAATGTGAATATAAAGATGTGTTGGTATTGTTTTGTAGGGCTATATTTAATTAGGGATTTTAATGATACACAGTTCAATTCAGCGCAGACATATTTGATGAGCGTCTCGTGAAAAATCAACAATATTTACAACTTTATTTTCAGTTATATTTAATTTTAAAACAAAAATGCGCTCATTGATTCTGAAGTGATAGAAACATGTTTGCCAAGTTATGATATCACTGTAGTGTACACGTGTCTGTGTCTGGTTATGACATCACTGTAGTGTACACGTGACTGTGTCTGGTTATGACGTCACTGTAGTGTACACGTGTCTGTGTCTGGTTATGACGTCACTGTAGTGTACACGTGTCTGTGTCTGGTTATGACGTCACTGTAGTGTACACGTGTCTGTGATCTGGTTATGACGTCACTGTAGTGTACACGTGTCTGGTTATGACGTCACTGTAGTGTACACGTGTCTGTGTCTGGTTATGACGTCACTGTAGTGTACACGTGTCTGTGTCTGGTTATGACGTCACTGTAGTGTACACGTGTCTGTGTCTGGTTATGACGTCACTGTAGTGTACACGTGTCTGTGTCTGGTTATGACGTCACTGTAGTGTACACGTGTCTGTGTCTGGTTATGACGTCACTGTAGTGTACACGTGTCTGTGTCTGGTTATGACGTCACTGTAGTGTACACGTGTCTGTGACTGGTTATGACGTCACTGTAGTGTACACGTGTCTGTGTCTGGTTATGACGTCACTGTAGTGTACACGTGTCTGTGTCTGGTTATGACGTCACTGTAGTGTACACGTGTCTGTGTCTGGTTATGACGTCACTGTAGTGTACACGTGTCTGTGTCTGATGCAGGACTTCTTACTTCACATGATGGACCTGCTACAACAGCTGGTGAAGCAGTCGGTGTACCCATGCGACTGGAGGGCCATGCCTATGGTCACCAACAAGTAACTACCTCTAGAGTCTAGACTCATGACAAGTCAAATACGTCAAAATCACTACACCAGTCTCATGTCTATCCCTCATATATGTGCTATGATGTTTTTTAAGGGAATGAACAAATATTTATTAATCGAGATATGCTAAGATGGGGATTTTTGTAATTATCATACCCAAATTCTCTTATTATATCTGTCTCAAAGCACATCTAAATCATCAGTTTTATGCTTCAAGTTTTCATCTTATTTGCTGCATTATATTTACCATAAAAATTGTATGAAACAGGAATTAGACTTTTGGTTGTTCATCATTATAATATTTGTCATTTATCAACGAATGTGGTAAGCTGTGGAATGTCTTTGAATCAATGCTTAGCAGGAACCTTAGTTGCGGAGCAATTTTAAGTGGATTAAAAGTTGTTTCTGAGCATCAAATTAAACCGCCCTCGTGATGAGTGAGTGTTGTTGTTATATTCCTATTGTGTAAGTGATGTTACTGTTGGTTGCAGTATGATACTTCTCACCAGTCAGTTTCTCTCACAGACTCTCAGCAACGTCTTTCTGAAGGGATCAGACTTTGACTTCGAGGTACAGATTTTCGAGTGTATTAAAAATAAGGACTACGTTACACACGTTATGCACTGTATTTATTATTGCATTTTTCACATTTATGAGGTATTTATATAATTACAAAATATCAAACGTTTAACATGATATTGTGTGAACTTTGTCAAATATTTGGCATAAAAACACCCCGGAAGTGTACAGTCAATGGTCACTTAAAACAGCAATGGCATTTCTTGGTCAAATACAGTCACTTTTCATTGCAGTTAACATTTTAAAACTTGTCTACCAGTAAATGTTAACAGCATGAAAACATTAAACAAAAAATCAACAAATATACCTGAAGATCAAATAAGCCAATACCCATTGGACGCTCACTGCATCCGAGTTCGTTCTCTCACTAACAACGTGTTGAAATCTTGTCTGTGGACTGTGCTGGAGATAATGTTAATGTTTGACTGCTGTGTCTAACTTGTAGCTGTGGACGCGGTACTTCTGCCTGTGCGTGTCGTTCCTCACTCAGCCTGCTCTACAACTAGAGAGTTTCTCAGAGGCTACACGACAAAAGATCTTGGACAGGTACTCAGTCTGTTTATTACTCATATTCTATATTGCCCACAGTCAAATTGCTGTCCTGTCCAGAAACAGTTTAGTACCTGCCGACAGTCACACAAGATGAAATCATCCGTACAAATTTAAACATATTACAGTCAAGAGTTTAGAACATCGTTTCCCCCGCACTTTAGCTGTATGGAACGTTTTAGAAGTGTCACTGGTAAATCCAAAGGATGCCCAAAAATTCAAAGAACTGCTAGGCCATGCTCAATGCTCATAGAGGCTCAGAGCATCCAATGTCATTGGCGCGATACCCAGTGGGATTTGTCAGTTATAAAACAGAAACATGTTATGTTGTTTTATATAGTTTTGCTAAGACACGTAAAATGTGAATATAGTGTGTTTCACAGTCTGCAATAATTGTTCCTTTTAAATAAATGAATAAAAAACTTTTTTTTTATAATGCGTTATATTTACTCAAATAGTAATCATTTCGAAACAAAAAACGTTTATTATAAAACAAATCAAATTCTTAATAATAATATGTAGCTGCTGTGCCATGATGATCATACTGCATGAAACTGTATATTTGTAGGTATGGCGACATGAGGGTGCTCATGGGGTATGAGATTCTAACCATGTGGCAAAGTTTGGGTGAGTCTACAGTCAGTTTCACGTGGTTGTATTAAACTGCATGCTGCAGGAATTGCTCAGTCCAGCTGAAGTAATAATTTTTGTTAAAAAAACTTCCATGGCTTAAATGGCTAAAGTGCCAGTATATGTTACCGCACTGTGTTGTCGTTACTAGCACCATGTGTGATCAATTTGAGTGATATATTAAGAAAATATTACACCATTGAACAGCACTCTAGGGATTTGCATGCAGCAGCCAGATTTGCATTACATCAAATGTGTTTTCATTAAACCAAACACACGTGACCAGCCCCAGGTCTGACATGACCATCCACTAGTGCCAGTTGACCCTCCTTCAATGGCTGTTTTCAATGGTTGCTTGGTAATTGAAATCGGCTGTCGTGTTAACACAGTTACTGTTATGTAGGCACAATCTAATGCTGTAGCGCCAGCCAGATACTTTCAAGCCTTGTTAGAAACTGTGTTAACACATGTTAACTGTGTTAACACATGTTAACTGTGTTAACATGACAGCTAATTTCAAATACCTAGCAACTTGTTTCTAACAAGGCTTGAGAGTATCTGGCTGGGGCTACATTAGATTGTGCCTACGTAACAGTAACCACTGTGTCGTCCTATGTGAAATGTAGGAGGTTGAATAGGCATAGAAGTGATAGAACTGTCTGTTGTATGAGTGAGGAAGTAGAATTAAAACAGGGATGATCTCACGAGCAAGAGACTGCTGTAGAAGCTATACTGCACTATCACAGACTTCATGAGAATTGCTGCTAATTGTTTGCAGGAGACCACAAGATAGAGTTTGTCCCCAGCATGGTGGGGCGGTTCCTGGAGGTCACCCTCGTGCCAGAGACGGAACTCCGCAAGGCAACTCTACCAATCTTCTTTGACATGATGGAGTGTGAACAGAATGCTCGCGGCAACTTCAGTGTGGTCTGTGTTGTCTTCAGTGTGGTCTGTGTTGTCTTCAGTGTGGTCTGTGTTGTCTTCAGTGTGGTCTGTGTTGTCATTAGTGTGGTCTGTGCTGTTTTCAGTGTGATGTTCATTGTTTTCAGCTTGGTCTGTTTTGCTAATGTGTGGTCTGTGTTGCCTTCGGTGTGGTCTGTGTACTATTCAGTGTGGTCTGTGTTGTCTTTAATGTGATGTGTGTTGTCTTCAGTGTGATGTGTGTTGTCTTCAGTGTGATGTGTATTGTCTTCAGTGTGATCTGTGTTGTCTTCAGTGTGGTCTGTGTTGTTGTCAGTGTGGTCTGTGTTGTTTTCAGTGCGGTCTATGTTGTTGTCAGTGTGGTCTGTGTTGTTGTCAGTGTGATGTGTGTTGTCTTCAGTGTGATGTGTGTTGTCTTCAGCGTGATGTGTGTTGTCTTCGGTGTGATGTGTGTTGTCTTCAGTGTGATGTATGTTGTCTTCGGTGTGATGTGTGTTGTCTTTAGTGTGGTCTGTGTTGTCTTCAGTGTGGTTTGTGTTGTCTTTGTACTGTTTGTGCTGTTGTTTGTCTCTTGTATGTGATCAGTTGTGATATTGTTTATTATTGATAAATATCATGTTTGTTTTCACAAATTATTTAGCTTTGTGTTGTTTGAGTTGTTTGTTGTTATGTCATTTCCAAACATTACTCGTTCACTCCAGAAGTGTCTTGTTATCTCTCCTACTCTCTGTAGCAGTCCCTCACCTCACCTCTCTCTCTCTCTCTCTCTCTCTCTCTCTCCCTCCCTCTCTCTCTCCCCTCTCTCTCTCTCTCTCTCCCCCTCTCTCTCTCCCTCCTCTCTCTCTCTCTCTCCCTCTCTCTCTCTCTCCCTCTCT
>JAODUO010000162.1:627500-732500 GCA_025642075.2 Ridgeia piscesae | reverse complement strand
TGTTGTGGGCTGTCACCTGCTGTTGGCACTTAGGAATGTCCCTAGTTGTCATGCCAGTATTTGTGATGTAATGTCAGTAATTGTGATGCCAATAGTTGTGATGTAGTTACCTGTGATGTCGGTATTGTTATGTCGGTAGTTCTGATGTAGTGTAGATGTTATGCCACATCTTCTACACTCCGCAGTAGCAGCATGGTCTAGAGCATTATGGCTTCATACATATTAGTTTAGATCTTCTCAAGGCTTACTAGTTTGGAAATGCAACTCCTAGAGGTAAATTTCTTAAGTAATGCCTAGACAACAACACCCCTCAAGCAGCCACCCCTCAAAACGTCCAGCTCTTGAAACTGGTCACCCTTTGAGATGATCATTCCTCTGAAATGGCCACCAATAGGATATGGCCACCCAATGAAAATAGTCACCTCTGAAAAATGAAATGTGTGACCTCTTTAGAAGGGTGTATATTGAGGACACACAGACACAGTTCTCACCCCCAAGTTATGTTGTTGGGTATGTATTACTTATTACATCTCATAGAATTTACATATCATCTTAACCACAAACTTGTGACATTATTTGACATGAATTGTTTTCAGTTATGAAAACATATTTCTTTTGTCCCAATACAGTAGTTTTTATTGACTGCAACTTCAACAAAGTGTTCAATGTTGCACTTTTGTTCCTGCAGTATGTATGTGGGGGACTGGGACTAAAGCATGTGGTGTGTGTATATTATTGCCATAAAATGTTTCATGCAAAGTTAAATATGACAATTCTCTATTGCCAGTCTCCTAGGCAAGGTGCAATCACATCCTCGCTTACATCAGAATGGTAAACTCTTCATCCAGTCGGTCACGAGACTCCTCGAGCGACTGCTAGATTACAGGTAAGTTACATCTGAGAAACACTCATCAAAGTGTCACCTGAGATATAAACACTAATTTCAACTCACTAGCAGTCTACCCCCTCTTAGCATTATATCTACTGGCAGTGTTTTGTCAGCCTAGACAACTGGTCATCCTTGCTTTTATGAAATAGAGTCTAGTTGTTATTTTGTCCTTAGTTACTTAATAGCGATACTTCCCATAAATGTATGCAGAGAAGGACTATTACTGTGTGTAGTATCAAAATGCAAACAAAGTATGATGTACATAACAAATGACATTTAAAAATGTGGAGGGTGTTCGCTGTTTTGAAGTTTAGTGGATCATTTATCTATGCCAGATCATTCAGCCAAGAGAGAGTTGATGATGACTGAGATACAGATGGATGGAAGGGTGGGCACCCGAAAGAAAGACAGACAGACAGACAGACAGACAGACAGATGGACAGACAGACAGACAGACAGACAGACAGACAGACAGACAGACAGACAGACAGACAGACAGACAGACAGACAGACAGACAGACAGACATTCTTTTAACAAAATCACACATGACCTTGCTATGTTTCCAGGAACGTTCTGGACCGAGAGGATAGTCAAGACAAGAAGATGACATGTACCTTCAACTTGTTGGTACGTGCAGCGGCATACACACATACACACACATACATACACACACATACATACACACATCACACACACACATACACACACACACACACACACACACACACACACACACACACACACACACATACATACACATACACACATACACACACATACACACACACTACACACACACACACACATACATACACATACGCACATATACACACACACACATACGTACACATACACACATACACACACACACACACATACGTACACATACACACATACACACACACATACACGTCACATACACATACACACAATCACACACACACACACACACACACATACACACACACACACACACACACACACACACACATACACACAAACACACACATACACACACATACACACACATACACATACACACACATACACACACATATACATACACACACATACACACACACATACACACATCACATATACACACACACAGACACACACACATACACATACACACACATACAACTTATTAATATTTTCACATATTACTAATACATACATTCCCATAAATTATCAAAACTATTACTTTTATATCAAAATCAAACAAATATATTACATAACAAATACATTAAAAATTGGATTTCCTTTAATTTAGTGATCATTATCTATCCAATCATTCACCAAAAAATTATGATACTAGTCAATGTGACACCCAAAAACAACACAACACACACAGATACACACAACACACACACACATCTTACAAAACACACTATCATGTTCAACTTACAAAATAAAAAATACATTACTCAACACACACACACACACACACACACACTACACACACAACATACACACACATCACACACACATACACACACACACACACACACACACACACACACACACACACACACACACGACACATACACAACACAACACACACACATACACACACACATCACACACACACATACACCACACAAACACACACATACACACACATACACACACACACACACACACACACACACACACACACACACACACATACACACAACACACACACACACACAACATATACACAACACACAACACACACATACACACACACACACACACATACACACACACACACACACACACACACACACACACACACACACACACACACACACACACACACACATATACACACACACATTACACACATACACACACACACATGTACACATACACACACACACACACACACACACACACACACACACACACACACACACATGTACACATATACACACACATTCACACACATGCACACACATACATACACACACGTATGTACACATATACACACACATACACACACATACACACACATATATACATACACATACACATATACACACACATACACACATACACACATACACACAACACACACACACACACACACACACACACACACACACACACACACACATGTACACATATACACACACACATACACACATATGCACACACATACATACACACACATATGTACACATATACACACACATACACACACATCCACACACATATATACACACACATACACATATACACACATGCACACACATACACACACAAAACACACACACACACACACACACACACACACACACACACACACACACACATACATGCACGCATGCACACAAGAGTATATGTATATGTGCATGCATACACATATATACATGCACACATTCTCTCCTTCACTGGAGGATCAGATCAATATGTGAATACATGAATACACTGCACCTTTATAATACGTATGATTTTTGACAAAGGTATGTTTATACCAATTGTTACCTTAAGCTACAGTAATTATATTTCACTATTATTAGACTGTCAGTGTAGCCAAACTGACTGCATCCGTGTTATGCATTGTAGCACACAGTTAGGGTTTCATTCTTCTGTCCTGACTGAAGACAATGTGTCAATTATCACACTAACAAGTTGCTAACTTTCGTTCAGAACTTCTACAAGAAGGAGATCGACCGACAGGAAATGTACATCCGTTACATCTACAAGCTACACGAGCTCCACCTGGCGAGTGGCAACTACACCGAGGCAGCATTCACGTTACTACTGCACGCGGAGTTGCTGACTTGGGGCGACGGAGAGATGCCCCCAGAAATGAATTATCCCTTGGAGCCCGAATGGCAACGCAAGGAGAGGCTGTGTCATCGTATACTGGCTCACTTTGACAAGGGCAAGGTGACCATGTTTGGTTTTACTCAGTCAGTGTGTAATTAAATGTAATGAATAAGTAATTAAAGCAAGAGGTTTACTTATGAGAAATGTCTCCAGGTTTCTGTCTTCACTAATGGTCAGGCATTAAGGTTGTGATGCGTATTTTCACATGCGATATGTTTACTCAGATACGTTGTTCCAAGTCAACACCATACCGGAACATTTTTGGTAATTGTTGAATTTTTACCTCAAGATCTGAAATGTTTCTGATTGCAACACAGCTATTTCAACAACATGTTTAAGTCACACAGTAATTTCTGGGTTTTTTTAAAGTGTAATTAATTTCATGTAATTTCATCACTTGGTTGTCAAGGCAACCATCAAGATAGCCTCATTTTAATGTATGCAGTACACAACGTAACTGTGTTGCATCTTCAAAAGGCATGCTTGCCGACTGCATGGTGTATAAAAGCAGGTTGTTTATCCAGGAAGGAGGTAGTAGTTGACTGAAATGACACTGTTTGTGTTGTTTGATCACAGTCCTGGGAGTTTGGCATCCCTTTGTGCAAGGAACTGTCGCAGCTGTACGAGTCTAAGATACAATACTCCAAACTCTGTGAGATTCTGGTAAGTGAAGGCAGAATAATTGTATGTCACCCATGACTAGTTTCCACCATACACTCAAGCTCAATGAAAGAATATACAGTACATGTACAGCCAGATTACATCTGTCTTCTTTTTGCAGGGTTTTGTTACACTTTTTTATAATTACTATTTTGCCCAACAATGTCACCAAGATTAAGTAAATTACACGTGCATACATGCAATTTTTTCAATGTGGATACTTAAGAAATTTGCTTTTTCTTAGTTTAATTAGATGTTAGAAACCATGTTTGAAATGGGACCTTCCAATATGATAGTGTCATGTTGTAAAAAAAAATGTTATTGCTTTCATTATTACAGTAATTATATGTGATATCGTGTTAATAAAACAAGGTTAATTTAGTGTTTAGATGTTTTAATTATATATGATGTGATAGTTATTTTTCAATGGCCTCTGCATAGCAGAATTGCAGATAAATGGAATCAGCCATTTAGAGAAATCAAAATGGCTGCTTTGGATGCTAACATTTCCCATTGGTTCGGTGTGAATAAATAGTTAAGTACATCACTAATGTGAATAAGGCAAATTAAATTTCTTTGGCCTTAACTGATTCCATGAATAAAAATGTACATTTGACGCTTCTGTGACATTGATGGTTTCGTCAGCAAACCCAGGCAGGATTCTACAGCAAGATTCTGGAGAACCATCGACCAGAGCCTGTTTACTTCCGAGTCGGCTACTTTGGACAGGGTTTCCCCCTCTTCCTCAGGGTACAGTTCCTCTTTCTCCAGTTTCTCAGTATCTGTTGAGAGAGATGGTTGGTTTAAATATTTCTTGCACAACTTGCCTTCTTAAGTTTGTTCAATGCTGTATCAGTGACAGAACATTTTTTGTTCAACAAACGTAGAAAAGAACTTAGAAAGAGTCCTCGAAAATACATGAATGTAGACAATCTTATGTATTCTGGATTCTTGTTCTTTAATGTCAACTTTGAGTATCAGATATTTTATGTATTGTAAATAACAACGTTCTAAATTAGTGTATCACACCAAGTTCATAAGTTTGTCGAGAAAGTGGCGACGTCCCTCCCCTCAAGCAAGACTAACTCTACACTTGTCAGGCTGATATGAACACAAGATGTTGCTATATGTAATTAATGAATGATGTCATGGCTATTCTAGCTGTAGTGCTACTGCAATGTTGTCCATCAATGTCTCCTATAAACATCAACATGTCAAGTATGTAATTGCCACACAACAATACTGTTAAATAAATAAAACAATAAATATACAGTTTTATTTTCCTGTTTCAGAACAAGGAATTCATCCACCGAGGCTCGGAGCTTGAGAAACTGGGGACGTTTCAGCACCGAATACAGGCCCAGTTCCCTGAGGCGTCTATGATGGGCAGCATCAACCCCCCGTCAGAAGCCATCAAACAGGGCCTCGCACAGTGTATCCTTTCTCGTGTGATGTTGTAATGTTGCTGTTCAGTTTCATCTGTTGGTGCGTCATCGATGGATGCAACGTTCTGCTAATATCAGAAGAAACTGGATGAATCATGACAGAATGCCACTTCCACAACCATGCATAGACATTAACAGCAATGTCTGCCTTTCTGGGGTTGTTTTTACACTTTGAATTGTACATTTCTATCGTAAACCAGAACTCTTTATTCACTTCCATAGCCACCTCTGCACTTCCATGATTCTCTACACTTCCAAGGCTGTTGCTACACTTCATTAACTCTACACTTCCAAGGCTGTTGCTACACTTCATTAACTCTCTACACTTCCAAGGCTGTTGCTACACTTCATTAACTCTCTACACTTCCAAGGCTGTTGCTACACTTCATTAACTCTCTACACTTCCAAGGCTGTTGCTACACTTCATTAACTCACTACACTTCCAAGGCTGTTGCTACACTTCATTAACTCTCTACACTTCCAAGGCTGTTGCTACACTTCATTAACTCTCTACACTTCCAAGGCTGTTGCTACACTTCATTAACTCTCTACACTTCCAAGGCTGTCGCTACACTTCATTAACTCTCTACACTTCCAAGGCTGTCACTACACTTCATTAACTCTCTACACTTCCAAGGCTGTCGCTACACTTCATTAACTCTCTACACTTCCAAGGCTGTCACTACACTTCATTAACTCACTACACTTCCAAGGCTGTTGCTACACTTCATTAACTCTCTACACTTCCAAGGCTGTTGCTACACTTCATTAACTCTCTACACTTCCAAGGCTGTTGCTACACTTCATTAACTCTCTACACTTCCAAGGCTGTCGCTACACTTCATTAACTCTCTACACTTCCAAGGCTGTCACTACACTTCATTAACTCTCTACACTTCCAAGGCTGTCGCTACACTTCATTAACTCTACACTTCCAAGGCTGTCGCTACACTTTATTAACTCTACACTTCCAAGGCTGTCGCTACACTTCATTAACTCTCTACACTTCCACAGCCATTGCTACACTTAATTAACTCTCTACACTTCCACAGCCATTGCTACACTTCATTAACTCTACACTTCCACAGCCATTGCTACACTTCATTAACTCTCTACACTTCCACAGCCATTGCTACACTTCATTAACTCTCTACACTTCCACAGCCATTGCTACACTTCATTAACTCTCTACACTTCCACAGCCATTGCTACACTTCATTAACTCTGTACTGTACACTTCCACAGCCATTGCTACACTTCCGTAACTCTCTCTCTTTACACTTCGTCTGGTATATCTACACTTCCAATGCTGTTAGTTTTACTCTCTCACACTTGGTTTTACTCTGTAGAATCTCTTATTTTGGCTGTGTCTTGACTGTTGCATTCTTAGCTGACATCCCAGCAATCTGTCCACGATACTTGCCTTGACCACTCTCCACTGCAGACATCCAGGTGTGCACCGTCACTCCTCTGTCCAAGGTAGCTTCTGTCTTTCTCCGGCCAGACATACCAGAGAATGTCCGGAGCTTCCACCGGGTCAATCATGTTGACCACTTCCAGCTTGACCGGCCATTCCACAAAGGGGTCAAGGACAGTAACAATGAGTTCAAGGTGAGGGCCATTTGCAGTGATGGGAGACAGACTCAGATGTAAGGGTGGACGTGGTCAACATTGCTTGTGTGTTTGGCATTTAATTACTTTAAAAGTTCTATATTAAGAAATGGATATATTATTATTATTAAACACGGACCAGCAGCTATCTATTTCAATGACACAAGCAAAACGGGTTGGACAAAATAACCCAAATTATGAAACAGTGGCAAGTGAAATCAAACCATTTGATGGACAGTCCAGTTCTATATCAAACTGACCACTGCTCCACATACTAATCATAGTACTAGATCAAACTGACCACTGCTCCACATACTAATCATAGTACTAGATCAAACTGACCACTGCTCCACATACTAATCATAGTACTAGATCAAACTGACCACTGCTCCACATACTAATCATAGTACTAGATCAAACTGACCACTGCTCCACATACTAATCATAGTACTAGGTCAAACTGACCACTGCTCCACATATAGGGGGTGTTTTGATGTCACATTATGATTGATTAGCATGTGACCCCCATGAACTGGCATGTGTAGACCCTGTACCTGGAGAGGACGACCATTCGGACATTGGCCGAGCTTCCCGGTATCCTGCGTTGGTTTGAGGTGGCAGAGACGCACACAGAGGAACTGAGTCCAGTAGAGACGGCCATTGACGCGATGGAGATGAAGAACAACGAACTACGACAGTTGGTGACACAACACCTGCTCAATAAAAACCTCACTTTGAAGCCACTCACAATGAGGCTCAATGGCGTCCTCGATGCTGCAGTCAATGGAGGAATCTCAAAGTACCAGGATGTAAGTTGTTGTGTTTTGTCAACATGTACCAGATTTGTTTAGATCACCAGTAATATAAAAAAACAGGTCAGTCTGTGTTTTTGAATCATCTTGGAAACATTGTGCTTTCTGTTGCAGTAGCATTCATGCAATCTTGTTCCGTTGTCATTGTCATTTATTAATTATGTTCAAACTAGACCAGACCGTGTTGTAAAAGATATATGAATAGTTTACAAATGTTTGACCAACTTATGTTGTAAGAATGAGCACTTACTTTGGAATATTTCTTTGGAAATGTGCAGTGTTTTGTCTCTAATAAAATGCATCAAAGCAAGTGCTAATTGTTACAATATAACCAGGAGATATGAACAATATTTTCCATATTGTTTGGCCAACTCATTTCAAGTTCTCAGTTTGCGTGAGTGATCTAGGATTGTCTCTTTTGTTATTTGCACCAGTCGTTTTTCTGATGCAGGCATTTTTCAGTGAAGAATTCGCTCTCACACATCCTCAGTTTGGTGGACACACAGTTCGACTGAAGGCTCTCTTTCTCGAACAGGTCAGTGAAATATGTGTCAGAGGTCAGGTCAACAGATCAGTGTGTGTGTGTGTGTGTGTGTGTGTGTCGTGTGTGTGCGTGCGTGCGTGCGTGCGTGCGTGTGTGCGTGCGTGCGTGTGCGTGCGTGCGTGCGTGTGTGTGTTAAAAATAATTGTATTTGTCAGAGTTTAAATACATGTTATAGGTCAATAATAAGAAATACTAACTTCTAAGTGAACTGACGAGTTCACCTTTTCAGTGAATAAACAACAGTTCAAATGTTGAATGATTCCTATGAGAGAGAATGTTTTGTAGACATTCATGGATGCAATTAGAATTTTTTTTATGTTCCATTTTATGAAACAATAATAAGTAAGGTATGCCAAAAACTTTAAACTGATTAGATAGTGATCGAGCCGGCCAAATTGTTTCAATACAACAGTCAGTGAAAGTCGTATGTGTGGTGCAGGTTCAGATTCTGGACGGTATGTTGACCCTCCACGGTCGACTCGTTGCCCCCGAGATGCAGCCTCTACACGACCGCCTGGTGGAGCTCTTCCAAACTATGAAGCAGGGCATCAAAGCATCCGTGAGTCACATGATTGCCTAATCACCTGATCACCCGATCACATGAACATTTGGTCACATGGTCATATGTTTGATTATTCATTACTATATGTTGGAGTCTTTGTGATCTTCAGTTTCTGAGTAAGATATGAACATTAATCAATTTTTTTTAATGTGTGGCTTGCATCTGATTAATATTCACCAAATGTACCATTCCGTTTTAAGTGTATCAATAATTTGTACATATATGGTTAAACATAGTCACACTGTCATTGAAACAATATAAAAAATGAACAAATATTAGATGTCATTTGGATGAGGATAAAGTCACATGCAAGGAAGGAATGGGCAGATGTAAATGATGCATAAAAACACAACAAGATGGCCTCCCAGTGTCACCCTCTCGACTGCGTTAATCTTCCTGAGGTGCTGTTCACAGAAAGATACAACAGTTGTGATGTGATTGTGAATATGATACAGCAGTACAATGACAGGTTTACCTCTCAGGGTTCACCAAACATGGAGCGTCTAGCTGATGTCTCAAAGTTGCTTGCGGCGAACAGCAGCCACAGCGTCTCCTCTCTGTCATCGTAAGTACTGTTGTTTCACAGAGTGAAGCGTCAACAATATTGATGTTTTGGTAGGCTCTTTGTTGAAAGGGTTTTTGACACAAAGATTTGTATTAAAATATTGTCCGGGCGTTTATTTGCCAAGAAAGAGTGTGAATTAACATTTTTTATTAATATAAAATCAGTATATTTATCAATAGGACCACTGGAAACTTTACGGAAAAGCATGACAGCAGTAATTTACGTTACTGACATTTTTGTCAAATTTTAGTTCAGCGTGGCACTGTCCAAATATTTTGCATGGTGTTTCACATGACAGCATGGAGAAACACACAGTTTCTCATTCATATTTGGTAAAGTGTAAGTGACCTAACACGTGACCTGACAGTCTGACACTGACCTGTTGACCTCCTGACCTCTAGGTCTCCCACCCCGACACCCCCTGGCAGCAACAGATCATCGGGGGTGTTTGTGGTTGAACCAACAACAGTGCCTCTCTCTGGTGGCCAGACAGAGACGACGCCCACGCGAGAGGTAAGATTAACAACGTACAGTGCACACTAACGCGTCGTACTTATACTAACACATCGTACTAACTTCCTCACACCTCTACTCATACTTCACACTGAGAGTAACAACTCCAGAGAACTTTAAATTCTGTGTATTGGTCAAATTATGAAAATTATATATCGTAACGTTTACGTATGTTTTTTATAAATGATTTTATATATATTATTATGATTGTGTAAGCATTTGATTTTACATAAATTAATTGTGGTATAATATATTTTGTTATGGTGATTCTGTGTTTAAACTATTTAAGTACCTTTGAACAGACATGTGGATGAGCTACACCTTTCTGTTATCAATCTGTGCTCTTTTATAATAAAATAAATAAACGACTCCCTTAGAGGGTGTTTGAAAGTCATTTTTTATTGAATTTCTCATGGCAAGAATATAATGTCTTGAATACTGGTCTATAAGACATTGTGGACTTAATTAACTTGACAGACGGGGAGTAATCACATGTGTAACTGTGTCTTGGATTCAGGTGTGACAGAAGAAATTAAATTGTCACAATAGAAAGTCAGAGCAGAATGTTATAAGAACATTTTAAACACTAGTATATCTTTGCAGCACCATTCAATTGTTAACTTGTAAATGCAACGTTTTTGCAATAAAAAACTCTGCACAATTTAACACATTTTTGAGTAAGCATGTTTACACAGTGGTTTTAGAATATTTTTGAACTTAGGAGGCAGTCTGTCTGCATGTCTGAACAACCATCCCAGCCCACCCATGCCTTTAACAGCTTTCACCGTTGGTAATGGTTGACCTTGGCTCTGCATTGTCTGCTGCCCATCCTCCAGAAACCCACTTACCCTACTTCAAGACCAGCTTACCTTTATTCCAGACCAATCCATTTACCTGTCCTACTTACCATTCCAGACCAGTTACCCTATTCCAGATCCACTTAAACTACTACAGACCCTACTTACACAACCACGTACCCTACTCCAGGTCCACTTACCCTACTTACACAACCACGTACCCTACTCCAGGTCCACTTACCCTACTTCACAACCACTTACCCTACTCCAGGTCCACTTACCCTACTTCCACAACCACGTACCCTACTCCAGGTCCACTTACCCTACTTCCACAACCACGTACCCTACTCCGGTCCACTTACCCTGCTTCCACAACCACGTACCCTACTCCAGGTCCACTTACCCTGCTTACACAACCACGTACCCTACTCCAGGTCCACTTACCCTACTTCCACAACCACGTACCCTACTCCGGTCCACTTACCCTACTTACACAACCACTTACCCTACTCCAGGTCCACTTACCCTACTTCCACAACCACGTACCCTACTCCAGGTCCACTTACCCTGCTTACACAACCATTACCCTACTCCAGGTCCATTTACCCTCTTACACAACCACTTACCCTCCCCGGTCCACTTACCCTGCTTCCAAACCACGTACCCTACTCCAGGTCCACTTACCCTGCTTCCACAACCACGACCCTACTCCAGGCCCACTTACCCTACTTACACAACCACTCCCCTACTCCGGGTCCACTTACCCTGCTTCCACAACCACGTACCCTACTACCACTTACCCTACTTCCACAACCACGACCCTACTCCGGTCCACTTACCCTGCTTCCACAACCACGTCCCCTACTCCGGGTCCATTTACCCTGCTTCCACAACCACGACCCTACTCCAGGTCCACTTCCCCTCTTACACAACCACGACCCTACTCCAGGTCCACTTACCCTACTTCCCCAACCACTTACCCTACTCCAGGTCCACTTACCCTACTTCCACAACCACGACCCTACCCAGGTCCACTTACCCTGCTTACACAACCACGACCCTACTCCGGTCCATTACCCTACTTCCAAACCACATACCCTACTCCAGGTCCACTTACCCTACTTACACAACCACATACCCTACTCCGGTCCACTTACCCTACTTCCATAACCACTTACCCTACTCCAGGTCCACTTACCCTGCTTACACAACCACATACCCTACTCCAGGTCCACTTACCCTGCTTACACAACCAATCCCTACCCAGGTCCACTTACCCTACTTCCATAACCACGACCCTACCCCAGGCCACTTACCCATTCACAACCACGACCCTACCCAGGTCCATTACCCTACTTACACAACCAGTCCCCTCTCCAGGTCCACTTACCCTACTTACACAACCACTCCCTACTCCAGGTCCACTTACCCTACTTACATAACCACGACCCTACTCCAGGTCCACTTCCCTACTTACACAACCACGTACCCTACTCCAGGCCACTTCCCTACTTCCACAACCACGTACCCTACTCCAGGTCCACTTACCCTACTTACACAACCACTTACCCTACTCCAGGTCCACTTACCCTACTTCCATAACCACGTACCCTACTCCAGGTCCACTTACCCTACTTACACAACCACGTACCCTACTCCAGGTCCACTTACCCTACTTCCAAACCACGACCCTACCCCGGTCCACTTACCCTACTTACAAACCACCCCTACTCCAGGTCCACTTACCCTACTTCCATAACCACGTACCCTACTCCAGGTCCACTTACCCTACTTACACAACCACTTACCCTACTCCAGGTCCACTTACCCTACTTCCATAACCACGTACCCTACTCCAGGTCCACTTACCCTACTTACACAACCACGTACCCTACTCCAGGTCCACTTACCCTGCTTACACAACCACGTACCCTACTCCAGGTCCACTTACCCTGCTTACACAACCACATACCCTACTCCAGGTCCACTTACCCTACTTCCATAACCACGTACCCTATTCCAGGTCCACTTACCCTACTTACACAACCACTTACCCTACTCCAGGTCCACTTACCCTGCTTCCACAACCACGTACCCTACTCCAGATCCACTTACCCTGCTTACACAACCACGTACCCTACTCCAGGTCCACTTACCCTGCTTACACAACCACATACCCTATTCCAAGTCCACTTACCCTACTTCCATAACCACATACCCTACTCCAGGTCCACTTACCCTACTTCCACAACCACGTACCCTACTCCAGGTCCACTTACCCTGCTTACACAACCACGTCCCCACCCAGGTCCACTTACCCTACTTCCATAACCACTACCCTACTCCAGGTCCATTTCCCTGCTTACAAAACCCCGACCCTACCCAGGTCCACTTACCCTACCCAAACCACATCCCCTACTCCAGGTCCACTTACCCTGCTTACACAACCACGACCCTACCCAGGCCCTTACCCTATTACAAACCAGACCCTACCCCCCACTTACCCTCTTCCAAACCACTACCCTACTCCAGGTCCACCCCCTGCTTCACAACCAAATACCCACCCGGGTCCCTTCCCTATTTACAAACCACGTACCCTACTCCAGGTCCACTTGCCCTACTTACACCCCCGTCCCCTACTCCAGGTCCACTTACCCTACTTACACAACCACCTACCCTACTCCAGGTCCACTTACCCTACTTCCACAACCACGTACCCTACTCCAGGTCCACTTACCCTGCTTACACAACCACGTACCCTACTCCAGGTCCACTTACCCTACTTCCACAACCACGTACCCTACTCCAGGTCCACTTACCCTGCTTACACAACCACGTACCCTACTCCAGGTCCACTTACCCTACTTACACAACCACGTACCCTACTCCAGGTCCACTTGCCCTACTTCCACAACCACGTACCCTACTCCAGGTCCACTTACCCTACTTCCACAACCACTTACCCTACTCCAGGTCCACTTACCCTACTTACACAACCACGTACCCTACTCCAGGTCCACTTACCCTACTTACACAACCACTACCCTACTCCAGGTCCACTTACCCTACTTACACAACCACTTACCCTACTCCAGGTCCACTTACCCTACTTACACAACCACTTACCCTACTCCAGGTCCACTTACCCTACTTACACAACCACGTACCCTACTCCAGGTCCACTTACCCTGTTTACATAACCACTTACCCTACTCCAGGTCCACTTACCCTGCTTACATAACCACTTACACTACTCCAGGTCCACTTACCCTGCTTACACAACCACGTACCCTACTCCAGGTCCACTTACCCTGCTTACACAACCACTTACCCTACTCCAGGTCCACTTACCCTGCTTACATAACCACTTACCCTACTCCAGGTCCACTTACCCTGTTTACATAACCACTTACCCTACTCCAGGTCCACTTACCCTGCTTACATAACCACTTACACTACTCCAGGTCCACTTACCCTGTTACACAACCACTACCCTACTCCGGGACTTACCCTCTTCCAAACCACTTACCCTACTCCAGGTCCATTACCCTCTTACAAACCACTTACCCTACTCCAGGTCCACTTACCCTGCTTACACAACCACTTACCCTACTCCAGGTCCACTTACCCTGCTTACACAACCACTTACCCTACTCCAGGTCCACTTACCCTGCTTACACAACCACTTACCCTACTCCAGGTCCACTTACCCTGCTTCCACAACCACGTACCCTACTCCAGGTCCACTTACCCTGCTTCCACAACCACTTACCCTACTCCAGGTCCACTTACCCTGCTTCCACAACCACGTACCCTACTCCAGGTCCACTTACCCTGCTTCCACAACCACGTACCCTACTCCAGGTCCACTTACCCTACTTACACAACCACGTACCCTACTCCAGGTCCACTTACCCTCCACAACCACGTACCCTACTCCAGGTCCACTTACCCTACTTACACAACCACTTACCCTATTCCAGGTCCACTTACCCTGCTTACACAACCACTTACCCTATTCCAGGTCCACTTACCCTACTTACACAACCACTTACCCTACTCCAGGTCCACTTACCCTACTTACACAACCACGTACCCTACTCCAGGTCCACTTACCCTGCTTACACAACCACTTACCCTACTCCAGGTCCACTTACCCTGCTTACACAACCACTTACCCTACTCCAGGTCCACTTACCCTGCTTACACAACCACTTACCCTACTCCAGGTCCACTTACCCTGCTTACACAACCACTTACCCTACTCCAGGTCCACTTACCCTGCTTACACAACCACTTACCCTATTCCAGGTCCACTTACCCTACTTACACAACCACTACCCTACTCCAGGTCCACTTACCCTGCTTACACAACCACGACCCTACTCCAGGTCCACTTACCCTGCTTACACAACCACGCCCCTACCCAGGTCCACTTACCCTGCTTACACAACCACGTACCCTACTCCAGGTCCACTTACCCTGCTTACACAACCACGTACCCTACTCCAGGTCCACTTACCCTGCTTACACAACCACGTACCCTACTCCAGGTCCACTTACCCTGCTTACACAACCACGTACCCTACTCCAGGTCCACTTACCCTGCTTACACAACCACGTACCCTACTCCAGGTCCACTTACCCTGCTTACACAACCAGTACCCTACTCCAGGTCCACTAACCCTATTTCCACCCACTTACCCCTCCAGGTCCACTTCCCTACTTCCACAACCACGTACCCTACTCCGGGTCCACTTACCCTACTTCCACAAACTACCCTACCCAGGTCCACTTCCCCTACTTCCACAACCACGCCCCCTACCCGGTCCACTTACCCTACTTACACAACCACTTACCCTACTCCAGGTCCCCCCTACTTCAAACCATTACCCTACTCCAGGTCCATTACCCTGCTTACACAACCACGACCCTACTCCAGGTCCACTTACCCTACTTACACAACCACGTACCCTACTCCAGGTCCACTTACCCTACTTACACAACCACGTACCCTACTCCAGGTCCACTTACCCTACTTCCACAACCACGTACCCTACTCCAGGTCCACTTGCCCTACTTACACAACCACGTACCCTACTCCAGGTCCCTTACCCATTTCCCACAACCACGCCCCTACTCCAGGTCCACTTCCCCTCTTCACAACCACGTACCCTACTCCAGGTCCATTTACCCTCTTCCAAAACCACTACCCTACTCCAGGTCCACTTACCCTATTTACAACCACGCCCCTACTCCAGGTCCACTTCCCCTCTTCCACAACCACGTCCCCTCTCCAGGTCCACTTACCCTGCTTACACAACCACGTACCCTACCCAGGCCCACCCCCTACTTCCAAAACCCCGCCCCCTACCCAGGTCCCCCCATTCCCACAACCAGTCCTTACTCCAGGTCCCTTCCCCTACTTCCACAACCACGACCCTACCCAGGTCCACTTACCCTGCTTCCACAACCACGTACCCTACTCCGGTCCACTTACCCTACTTACACAACCACGTCCCCTACTCCAGGTCCACTTACCCTGCTTCCACAACCCGTCCCTACTCCAGGTCCACTTACCCTGCTTCCACAACCCGTCCCTATCCAGGTCCCTTACCCTCTTCCACAACCCATCTCCAGGTCCACTTCCCCCTCTTCCAAAACCCCGTGCCCACCCAGGTCCCACCCTGCTTACACAACCACGTGCCCTACTCCAGGTCCACTTACCCTGCTTCCACAACCACTTACCCTACCCCAGGTCCACTTACCCTGCTTACACAACCACTTACCCTACTCCAGGTCCACTTACCCTGCTTCCATAACCACGTACCCTACTCCAGGTCCACTTAGCCTGCTTACACAACCACGTACCCTACTCCAGGTCCACTTACCCTGCTTACACAAACACGTACCCTATTCCAGGTCCACTTACCCTGCTAACACAACCACTTACCCTACTCCAGGTCAACTTACCCTGCTTACATAACCACGTACCCTACTCCAGTCCACTTACCCTGCTTACACAACCACTTACCCTACTCCAGGTCCACTTACCCTACTTCCACAACCACGTACCCAACTCCAGGTCCACTTACCCTGCTTCCATAACCACGTACCTTACTCCAGGTCCACTTACCCTGCTTCCACAACCACGTACCCTACTCCAGGTCCACTTACCCTGCTTCCATAACCACGTACCCTACTCCAGGTCCACTTACCCTGCTTCCACAACCACTTACCCTACTCCAGGTCCACTTACCCTACTTACACAACCACGTACCCTACTCCAGGTCCACTTACCCTGCTTACACAACCACTTACCCTACTCCAGGTCCACTTACCCTGCTTACACAACCACGTACCCTACTCCAGGTCCACTTACCCTGCTTACACAACCACGTACCCTATTCACCTGTCTTCCAGACTAACCCACTCACCTGTCTTCCAGACTAACCCACTCACCTGTCTTCCAGACTAGCCCACTCACCTGTCTTCCAGACTAACCCACTCACCTGTCTTCCAGACTAACCCACTCACCTGTCTTCCAGACTAACCCACTCATCTGTCTTCCAGACTAACCCACTCACCTGTCTTCCAGACTAACCCACTCACCTATCTTCCAGACTAACCCACTCACCTGTCTTCCAGACTAACCCACTCACCTGTCTTCCAGACTAACCCACTCACCTGTCTTCCAGACTAACCCACTCACTGTCTTCCAGACTAACCCACTCACCTGTCTTCCAGACTAACGTACTCACCTGTCTTCCAGACTAACCCACTCATCTGTCTTCCAGACTAACCCACTTACCTGTCTTCCAGACTAACCCACTTACCTGTCTTCCAGACTCACCCACTCACCTGTCTTCCAGACTAACCCACTCACCTCTCTTCCAGACTAACCCACTTACCTGTCTTCCAGACTAACCCACTCACTGTCTTCTAGACTAACCCACTTACCTGTCTTCCAGACTAACATACTGTCTGGCTTCGGGTCGTTGCTCTACCTGGCTCGGTCACATGTTAAGCGGCGCGCAAGTTCGCCGACTTCCCGCTGCAGTTCTGCCTCCAGGGGGAGCAATGGTTCCCCTCGGCGGCCTCGCTCGGCAGTCTTTGCATCCTCTTTCATGTCGACGCTAGAAAAGGTGTGTCATTGTGTCGAATTCTAGTTAAGCCAAATTTGCGATTTTCATTCATTAATTGACCTGTAGCAATCTTCAAAAGTGTGCTTCATCACTTAGTGATTCTGTTTAAATGCTGCCATCATGAGGCTATGAAGTAGGTTTGAACATCAAATAATATCCTCAACTTGTTTTGAAAATCTGCGTAACAGGAAAGGTCTGTTGTGTTGGTTGCACCATAGGAAGTCTCTCATTATTTTAAATTTATATTTGAATTAATAATACAATAAAATACAGGTTACATTACAATTTTACATGCTTATAAATCTGTTTGAAATATGAGAACAGTCATAATCATCCCAAAATCTATGTTGTGTGTGTGACCGGTGTGGTTTATTGTGGTGTCTTGGTGCGGGAACTTGTCATGCTTACTAACCCTGCCATGTGCTTGGTACCTGCGCCTGCACCCTTCCTGCATGGGGTGTCTTCCAGCAGACGCTGTGTAGTCTCGTTTGTTTAAATCTTCCTTGTAGACTTTATGCAATAATACTTGTATACATCTTTTTTATATATACATATACATATACATATACATATACATATACATATACATATACATATACATATACATATACATATACATATACATATACATATACATATACATATACATATACATATATATATTATATATAATATATATATATATATATATATATATATATATATATATATATAATATATATATATATAATATAATATAATATATATATATATATATATATATAAATGTATATATGTAATCAAAATTAATGTCAACTACCTCCCATATTTTCTGTAAAAGTATGATTGTGTGGATTTGTTGTTTTCTCTGAATCAATATGTTCATTGATAGTCTGTTTTGATCATTTAAAGGAAGTACAGGCTACTTTAAGAGTTGTAATATGTACTAAGGAGTTTTGAAACCTTGGCTATTTCATTTTGTGAAAAGATCAGTGTCACATGATGCTATGACCTCCTAGTGAGCTCTATGGAATTGTGTCATGTGATGTCACATGACAATAGCTGGCAGCTCACACCGATGCTGATGAAGGAATATAACTAGTTTGAGAAAACTCCCTATATTATTTAAGCAATGAGAAGTAGCTATAGTTCTCTGTGGAGAGGGTCCTTCATGTTTCACATGTGTGTGTGTGTTTGGTTGTTTAAAGGGCACTATGACCTTAGGTCGTAGAGGTCGCAGGGATCTGGACTCTCCAAATGATAACCGAAGCCTTCAAACACCAAGACAAAGTGAGTGTAGTGCAATATTTGGCTTTGTTGAACCTTGCTTAGGGTCACTCTGTAATTAGGAGCAGTTAGGATAGTGCCAAAGTATCAGACGAATACGTTTCTTCATTATGCTGGTAGCTTAGTCTAATTGCTAGACCAATGTTTCAATATTGCAGTAACTTGATTCAGCCGTAAATTCCATTGCACTATTTCAAAAGAACTTATGGAACTATAATGCATCGAAGTGAACCTCTTACAAATGCATGCATAATCACTGGATATTTTGAAATTGTAACAATTTGTGGAATTTATTCAGCTATGTTGACTGGTCAGTTATTTCACTTATCTTCCACCAGTGTCTGTCTGTGCTGTGTCCCTGCTTTCTCTTCTACTTGTCTCACAAACTTCAACACATTCTCCTTTGAAGGTCTTACCCCAGCGCCATCTTGTGTGAGTCTTGACGGTGCAGTAGGGACATCGTGTCACCGTCGATCGCGGACTGTCAGTCCGTCAGCAGCGAGACAGAGCTACACTTCCGACATTCTTCCACTACAACCTCCCCCTCGAAAACTCTCTAGTCAGAGTGAGTCACTCACCAACCTTATTCTGCTTTATCCGTGAGGACACGTGTCGGCGAGGCAGTGAAGGGCTACTGTATTAAAAATAGTCTTACTGGAAATATTCCTAGAAAACTACTGCATGTTCATTATGTATCATTTTAATTAATTAAATTTTTTTGATATTACAACACACCTGATATTTTCTTTTCATTTCTGTCAGTGAGCCAATTTTCGACATCATCACGGTTAAAACAAATTAAAGTTATTTCAATGTATGAAAATAAAACATGATGTTTTTGAGGTGTTACCTGTATAAAAGGCCTTAAATTATGCTGATGTTGGCTGATTACTGTTTTCTTGTACATGGTTTGAAGTGACCCGTAGATTTGGCGTCAGTTTCAGGAGATGGCTCCGACCTGCAACTACAGCGGTCAACGTCCATACAAAAGGCCGAGGGTTGGAAACCTCCGCTGCCTGACCGCAAACACCTTCCCAAGGTCAGTCAAGTTCACTTAACTAACAAAAGCAATACCTGCTGACTGACTCATATTTCATCTAAACACAAACTTTGACAATTATTCTATGCTTCTGCAACTTCCTGCCCAGAACAAATTAGATTCCACGATGCTCAGAGGCTGGTTTCATGAAGCGTTGTCACAATCACTTGGTTTGAATAATCACCTGTATTTGGCTGTTTAAGAAAACCTGTAATGTTCTCCGACAACCATTCTGGCATTAAGATGTTCCTCCCTGCTGCATGAAACTAGGTCCAGGTTTGTGAACAGCTGGTGCACCACATGTGGAGTTGGTTTCAGAAAGCATGTACACTGTACAATGTTGTAAAAAGCAATGTGTGAGAATGGAGTTACAACAGTAACAAATTCACACAAACCTATTAGCGTATCATGGTGAATATCTGATGTTTTAGTTTTTGGCAAATGATGCTAAGCTAAGGATTGTGGAATACTCATCCAGTGGTAGCTGTGAGTCTACGACATTGAAATTGTTTCTGATGCCGTAATAATGACTATAACAATAAAGTGACAGTTACGCAGTGTGAGGTAAAATGAGAATGATGTGTCTGACGGAATTATTTCTAATGTAGACAATAGTTAAGTGTCTGACGGAATTATTTCTAATGTAGACAATAGTTAAGTGTCTGACGGAATTATTTCTAATGTAGACAATAGTTAAGTGTCTGAAGGAATTATTTCTAATGTAGACAATAGTTAAGTGTCTGAAGGAATTATTTCTAATGTAGACAATAGTTAAGTGTCTGAAGGAATTATTTCTAATGTAGACAATAGTTAAGTGTCTGACGGAATTATTTCTAATGTAGACAATAGTTAAGTGTCTGACGGAATTATTTCTAATGTAGACAATAGTTAAGTGTCTGATGGAATTATTTCTAATGTAGACAATAGTTAAGTGTCTGACGGAATTATTTCTAATGTAGACAATAGTTAAGTGTCTGACGGAATTATTTCTAATGTAGACAATAGTTAAGTGTCTGATGGAATTATTTCTAATGTAGACAATAGTTAAGTGTCTGACGGAATTATTTCTAATGTAGACAATAGTTAAGTGTCTGACGGAATTATTTCTAATGTAGACAATAGTTAAGTGTCTGAAGGAATTATTTCTAATGTAGACAATAGTTAAGTGTCTGATGGAATTATTTCTAATGTAGACAATAGTTAAGTGTCTGATGGAATTATTTCTAATGTAGACAATAGTTAAGTGTCTGACGGAATTATTTCTAATGTAGACAATAGTTAAGTGTCTGACGGAATTATTTCTAATGTAGACAATAGTTAAGTGTCTGAGGAATTATTTCTAATGTAGACAATAGTTAAGTGTCTGAGGAATTATTTCTAATGTAGACAATAGTTAAGTGTCTGAGGAATTATTTCTAATGTAGACAATAGTTAAGTGTCTGACGGAATTATTTCTAATGTAGACAATAGTTAAGTGTCTGACGGAATTATTTCTAATGTAGACAATAGTTAAGTGTCTGACGGAATTATTTCTAATGTAGACAATAGTTAAGTGTCTGACGGAATTATTTCTAATGTAGACAATAGTTAAGTGTCTGACGGAATTATTTCTAATGTAGACAATAGTTAAGTGTCTGACGGAATTATTTCTAATGTAGACAATAGTTAAGTGTCTGACGGAATTATTTCTAATGTAGACAATAGTTAAGTGTCTGATGGAATTATTTCTAATGTAGACAATAGTTAAGTGTCTGATGGAATTATTTCTAATGTAGACAATAGTTAAGTGTCTGAGGAATTATTTCTAATGTAGACAATAGTTAAGTGTCTGACGGAATTATTTCTAATGTAGACAATAGTTAAGTGTCTGACGGAATTATTTCTAATGTAGACAATAGTTAAGTGTCTGACGGAATTATTTCTAATGTAGACAATAGTTAAGTGTCTGACGGAATTATTTCTAATGTAGACAATAGTTAAGTGTCTGACGGAATTATTTCTAATGTAGACAATAGTTAAGTGTCTGATGGAATTATTTCTAATGTAGACAATAGTTAAGCAAAGTAATACTTTTATATCCTACGTAGATATTGTCATATAATTGTCACAGTAGCTGTCACAGTGATTGTAACAGTGTATTAGACTCATGGATCACTGTTTTACCAGTACATGTATGATGATAAAACGCAAAATGAAGAAAACATTCTTGTTGCAGACGAGTGTGTCCAGCGTGTCGCCGTCGTGCCAGAAGTTGTCCAGCCAGTCAGTGTCGCCCTCCCCAAAGGGAGATCATCCACTACAAGCCCTCGTGCCTTCCCCTTCCCCAAAGCCTTTTTCCAGTACGCCGCCTCCGATCCCACCAAAGCGCCTTTCAAGTACCTCAGTTGATGGCAGTGGAAAACCTGTGGGGTCACCACATGGGATTCCACGGGTGGTGCCGCAGCGTAAAGTGAGTGAGGGGAGCGTGGACGCACCAGCGGTGCCGGCGCGAGTGGCGCGCAATCACACGTTCGGGCCAGTCAGTAAGCGCACGGCACCAAGCTGACACACATAACAGACAGAGGGCAGGGTGACCATGTCACAACAGCCAACTGTGCAGAGGGAGGGTGTCATCAGAAGATATCAGCCAAACAGTTCAGTGTAGGAGAATACTCACAGATGACAACAGACAATCAGTTCAGTGCATAAGGAGTGTGTCAACAGATGACATCAGCCAAACAGTTAATTATAGCAGGATACTCACAGATGACAACAGACAATCAGTTCAGTGCATAAGGAATCTGTCAACAGATGACATCAGCCAAACATAATTATAGCAGGATACTCACAGATGACAACAGACAATCAGTTCACTGCAGAGGGAGTGTGTCAACAGATTACATCAGCCAAACAGTTAATTATAGCAGGATACTCACAGATGACAATAGACAATCAGTTCAGTGCAGAGGGAGTGTGTCAACAGATTATGTCAGCCAAACAGTTAATTATAACAGGATACTCACAGATGACAACAGATAATCAGTCCAGTTCAAAGGGAGGGAGGGTGTCAACCGCCAGTTAGTTCTGTGCAGAGGGGGGTGTCAACAGATGGCAAAAGCCGATCACTTCAATGCAGAGGGAGTGTGTCAACAGATTACATCAGCCCAACCGTTCAGAGTGGGAAGATACTCACAGATGACAACAGATAATCAGTTCAGAGTGGGAGGACACTCACAGATGACAGCAGACACTCATTTCAATGCAAAAGGTGTGTTTGAGTAGTTTTGGATGATTTGTCAAGAAGAAAATTGACATTGAAAGATGAGATTGTAATGTTTTTTTTGTGTCCAAATAACAAAACTGGTGGGGTTGTTTTTGACCTTTGGCAGAATAGTCGTATACAACTAATGGTAAATACCCAGAGTGTAGTGGGAGGTCACATGTCAACACAGTTTAGTCCGGGGGGGGGGCAGATATCGCCAGACAAGTGGTTCAGTGTTTTGAAAAGTGCTCAAATTACATTATTATGTCATGCAAATGTTGCTTTTATATGTGCCTTGTAAATACTAATCCACTTGAAATATTGAACATTTAATATGCTTAATAGCATTATACATGTATTGTTTAAATAGTGTTCTTGGCAGTAAACGACTTATGTCATGAATATATAACTAAGTCAGCATTTATACCATCTGTTTGACTTCGATTTTTTCTCTTTTTTCTCAGAATTGAGCAGCATTTTTTGTGTTTTTCAAGTGTTTTTGGAAAGGAACCGTTTAAGCTGGTATAAAAGTGAGTGTAATGTTACTTGCTAGGCATGACAATGGAAGATAATGATATGTTCTTTTGTGTATTTATTTCATTTCCACACCAAGTGCAAGATATTATTAGTTTGCGCATACATATCCAGTTGGTCTGTTATATTAGTGACACCATCTGGAGGCAAACAGCTCAGATATTTAGGCAGAAATGAAATGCCAAAATGTTGGTCGCTTGTTTTGTAAATAGTTGAGACAATTAGTGATGCCTTGCTGTGTTGTTTACATAGATAAATGGATTGTCACAGAAGTTGGCTTACATGTGCTGTACACTGTATATATGTATGTTGTTTGTAAATAATGTATAAAAGGTACTGAGAGGACTCAAAACTTGTACTTGCACGAGAAATATGAGTACCAGGTGTGATCATTACAACTGTGAAAATGGTCAACTTGTTCCAAGAAATAAAGACAACTAAATAAAGCATTTGCTGTTACCTTTAAAATAATTAAAATGATAATTCATTTTGTAGCTTCTTAAATGCAGGCATTTCACTGTCTCATACGATATGGCTAAGTGCATCTAGTTCTTTGACGAACTTGTAATCATAATAGCACATGTATATTCTTGAATCCTATCTTCGATTACATTTATACAAAAAATATGGTACCGTAAATTTATTATGTGCTGATATTTTATATTTTGTAGTTGGTTATAACCGATCAATCCTACCTGCTAAGTCTTTGTGCAATTATACATAATTTTTATAAATTTATTTAACACAGTAGCTCGAACGCTGCATGGAAGAGTAAGAGGTACTTACAGCTCCCACAGACTACTGATTAAAGATGTTATTCCAAATCGTTGACTTGTTTTGTTTTGTTGTCATATCCTTGTTAGATAGAAATCTCAAGAGAAGGTTCTTGTGTGAAATACTTTAGTACAGGTATCTGACAGTATTTAGAAAGGTAGATGGTACTTGTGAGAATTTTCTATGATCACGTCACATGATGTGCATAATTTCTAGATGATCTTTCTAACACAACACATCAAAGCGATATTATCACTGCATTTATTGGCACAGACACAATTGTAAATGTATTATTAGTTTACAGAAAACATAAATTCAATATGTAAGATTAAAGCCAATTGTGTGACCGGCAATACATTGCCAAATCACGTCACTCCTCATGCACTATTACAAGAAACTAATTCTTAAGACACAAGTGTCGTCTTGCAGTAGTTGGTCATAAAAGAACTTCATCTTGACGAAACATGCACAGTTTGAGAGTTTACAAATGTGGATAAATGTCCTAATATTGACTTAAGATCTAAATCAATGTTTCAAGTCACACTTGCTACACAGAAGCAAAGGCACAAGAGTCGCACATTCTGAAGAATACTGTTAGTAACGGCTGGTAACTGCCACGGTGGACTACCACAGGCGCCACCTAGTGGACAGTGGATAACAAGAGACCTACGCAGTCTAGTAGTGATGTGACTACGGACTACCTATCCTAATATCTTGGCAGTGGTGCCAGAGCCTTGATGACAGTTGCACATGACAGGAGACGCCCGCTGAGGGACTATTGCAATGATTGCGTAGAAAGCTTTGCCCTGTTCCTGTTATTAACAAGTGCCAGCGCCAACAACACAAACTAATGGTATTAGTCGCTAGAAAGCAGTAACATGTCTCACACGCAGGTTGCCTGTTATGCTGCTGCCAAAGCCAATATCTGAATTATCAGGACAAGTCTAGCACATTTCGTAACACGTCCGCACATGTGCATACACGACACAACGCATGTTTGTCTACACGTGCGTACACATTACTGTGTAAAAGTAAAACATGTACCAACACATGTATATACAGTCTAACATGCTTGTACACATGTGTATAAACACGTCTAATTTGTGTCTCTCTACACTTGTGTACGTACACACAGTCTAACAGTCTCTCTACACCTATTTATACACAAAAAGCAGAATAAAATTATTAAGTATTGCAGTACATATTTTGTGTAAAAAATAGTTTCCATCCCTGTTGCACGTAAACTCAGAACCGGTGACATAAACTACATTAGGAATGTCACTACAGTAAATATTATTAGCAAGATAATTATAAAAAACTCTGTTAATAGTCTTGTAATCTTTACTCTTCATTTAACAGGGTAAATAGTAGACCATAACAATGCTTAAAATTCCACTAATTCTCACTTTCGTACATAATGTATATAGTACTATATACCATCATTTGCATTTAACCTTGTCTGTATTCCGTAGAATAACATATTTGCAACAGTTCCTATGATACTGATCAGTAACACTGCGTATTAATTATTACTTAACGTTGGCTGAGCAATTTCAGTACCAGAGCCTGTTGTAATATCCACTAGATGGCAGTACGTGTGTCATTCTGACTGTCTTCGGGAAGCTCTGACCATCAGTCAATCAACAGACCTGCGTTGTCAAATGTATTCATGCATGAACTTGTAGAACAACTATCATATTTCTACCTAAAGAAAACGACAGATGAATACATACGGACAGACACACTCTTGTAGGCTTAGCCAGAATGGCATGTGCTGCCACCTACTGGGGCAGAGTAGACACAAATGTTGTTAGCCGACTGAGACGACCTGATGATTGCTGTCAGTGTTTTTTTCCTCCCTCTTATGACAGCTCGCTGCGTCTCGGCAGTGTCGACATTATGGAGGCACGTAGGGTGGCGGGCTGCGGTAGGCGGGCTGTGCTCGGGGGCGGGAGTTGCGCCCCTCCAGCGTCGAGTTGGCAGTAACCGGGGGTGGACGCTGGTAGGTCATCATGGGGTCATCTTCATCGGCCGAGTCAGGGAATGGCTCCTTGTGTTGTGAGCGGGGGGAGGAGGCATCGCTGCTACGGTAGCCAGGGGGCGAGTACTGTGGAGGGGGCTGCAGCGGGGGCTTCTCCTCATCCATGATGAGGGGCTTTGTGGGGGGGTCCGGCTTGTCGTCCAGCTCGTCCGTGAAGATGATCGGGATGCCCTTCTTGATGAACGTGTCCTGGTCCTCGTCCGACAGCTTCCCACGGCGCTTCCTGCGATACAGACAGCACGCGATGATGATGGCCAGTATCAGCATCACGACGATGATGACGGCCGGCACGATCATCGTGATGAGCAGGTCGTCGTCGCTCGTGTCACGAGGTTTCGTCTCAATCGTCTCGCCTTCTTTGGGAGGCTCTGGAACTGTCGAAATCATTGGTGAGCCACCCTCCTCGGCGCAGGCTCCGTATGGAGTCGCACCGGCCTTCAGGATGCGGTAGGGCTTCATGGCGTCGACCAGCGACTGGTTGAGTGTGTTGTTGGTTGTGATGAGGTAACGCAGGAGGTGGGCAATCTCCTTCACGGGACACGGCTCCGTCGGGATGCTGTTGTTGGTCCACGCGTAGATCACAGAGCCGGCGGAGATCCGTGTCACAGTGATCTTGCTCATGTCGTTGTCACCATACAGACGCGCGAGTTTCGACGCGACATCGATCCGCTGGTCAACGTCTGACACAAACTTCATGTAGTTGAGGTCGAGCGATAGACTGAACTCATGGTTGATCTTGCGTTGGTGCGTCTGTCGCTCGACGACCACGTCAAACATGTCTCTCGCGATGTTGCCGGAGCTGTCGACGGCAATGATGTTATATTCTTGCTTGCCGACATGTCCAGGCAGGGGAAGGCCATACAAACGCTGGATGGTCTGATTGAACTTCAGCCATGAGTTGCGTGGCAGTGTCAGCCCATCGGCGGTGAGTAACATTAGCTTCAGATGCCTCGTGTCGCCGTCCTCGTAGTCGTAGAACGTATCGAGAGGTATAGCGAAGTCAAGGATCTCGCCAACGCGCACCTTGATTCGTTCCACGTCGTTCTTCAGGATGGGAGCATAGTTGAATGGCTTCTCAGAGACTGGCACAATAACTGGCTCCGTGGGTGGTGCGAACTTGTCAGTTTCGGTTGGTCTGATTGGTTGCGTACTCACTGCCGTTGGTCGGGTGTACGTACGAGATGGCAGTATTTCAGTTGCCCCGGTCGCTGATCGGTCCCGAGTTGGCATCTGTGACGGTTCCAACTGACCATGCATGCGAGAAACGCCCCGACTCGGCTCAACGAACGTCGGCTCGACGTGCCTCATGGTGGCGCCACCAGTCACAGTTCGGGTCGCATCGATGACCTGTGAAGGTCGCTGCAAGTACGTTTGATCGTCCCTGTCCGATGCCGAGTACTTCGGGGACTTGTGCGCGTGGCGACCATATGACTTGGAGCGCTCCCTATGGGGTGGATGAGTGCGACTGGGTTTGATCCCTGGAACGACGTGTGTCGGTGCACCATCAAACCTGCTACTTCGGTCGACCACATACGTTGGCATCGGACGGCGCGTCGGTGGCCCGCCGTGAACAGCCGGCGTCGCTGTGGCACGGATGTGGACGCGTCGTTTCATTCGGGTCAGCGTGTGTGGTTTATTGTTGGTGACGTACCAGCCGACGACACCAACGCCAATCGCATCGGCCATCTGCCCTCTACTGGACGTCGTCTCCAATTCCTGTAGGATGGGCATATGGGGGGCGTAGACATTGCCACAGCCCACCGCCCATTGCATCTGTGCCCCCGCCTTCTGGGGAGACTTCACGTTACCCTGGTCCCGCTACCAAGGCAGAGCTGTCGAACATCGGCAGGCTTCCCTTCGGCGACAACTGGAGAACGGCGACGGGCATGCCGAGATGGGCAGCTACACCTCGCATCAGTGCTACCTTGTCGCCGGACAACATAGACTTCAGATCAACATCGACAATCACTGTCGCCATGGTAACGGAGGAACCAACCGGACACTGGATGGGTTTGAGGGTGTTGCTCTGGGCATCTCTTAGAGGGATAGCCTTCGTGTCTGCGTGCACCTTATTGGGGATGACGTCGATTGTGAACATATCCTTGTCAACGTCAGAGGTTGAGCCCTTTGACGCAACGACCTCAATGAAGTACTGCAGACCTACATGTCCCTCGCTTGGCACACCCGCTAGAGTACCACTCTTGGGGTCAAAGGTCAACCATGAGGGCAGTTCCGTCTTCCCGGCTTCTGTGACCTGAAACAATAAAAACGTCCTATAGTAGATATTTTTCAAATATTTCGGAACCTTTGTGTGTCTAAACAAGTAAATAAGCCGACAAAATCACAAGTAAACATTTACAGTAACACTTAGTAATTACAACAAAACATGAATAACGAACTTCACATCATAGGTTTACTAATACTATCTATGGACAGAGAGAAATACTATGTGATGGAATTCCCGGGTAGTTTTTGTTCAACTGCCACAGAGTAATCACGTACTTTACAAATATGATTACCCAAATAAAGATAAATTTCAGTCAACAGGGACAACACAGTTCCTCCTGTCCTATAAATTACTATCAAATACACACACACGCTGCTACAAATCAAGAGCTATTTCCATGCCATTGCCATAAACTATTCTCCTCCCTCTCCTGCAACTGACACCCAGGAACCAGCAACGACCCAAAAAAGCTGCAGGTCATTAAACCGACATTCATGCTCTGTGTGATTCACCGGCCCCTGGCACCCTAGATATGTGTTCCAGCATCTCACACAGTCAGACACAGTATAGTTCCATCTGCCTCTCTCCTGATACCACACTTCTGCGTGCCCCACGTATCAGCAGGTCTGTCCACAGCAACATTTGGCCCTGATAAAGCTGCCAGATGCCAGCGAAATACAGAACACACACACCAGCCAATTCCGACAACATCCAAGGCACACGGTGTAAATCATGATAGCAACATGCCATAGATGGTTCCTCAACATGTCTGCCTTTCGCGGTGTTATTTGATCATGTGTGTGAACTTTATTTCTCATCCGATATCAAAGCAGTAACTGTTGTGAGAAATACTTTGAGTAGAAGTTTAGATCTGCAATGAAACTGACGTGTAAGTGTCAATCTCTATCCACTGGTACATGTCGAGACATTCCTGTGGAGTGTCAAGATGTTGTAGGACTAGGAACTAACATACAGGTGGACTCAAACCTCAGCCATCTCAACTGGTAGCCCGACACACTCACCACTGACTCACTGACGGTGACAGAACTGACTCTACGGATCCACGCTTGTTGCCCAACTCACACAATAAAAATAACTCAATGCCAGTGACAATTGATCAAGACATTTAATCAAGAAACCAGAACTAACGCCTCACTAAAAAAGTCTCCTGGCTGCGTGCCAATACCTCAACTTCTCCGCAGCCTCATTGCCGGTGACTAACCAGATTAGATTTACACAAGTGAATGGCCCCGTGATCACCACACCGTCTTACATACCCAGTCCACACCGCCTTAAATCAACAAATCAATAGCTCAACTGATTTCAGAAATGTAACATCCACAGACAGTCTTCAGAGTCTGTGTACTAAGGGGACACTTCACAAACCTGGAGGAAACAGGGACTGACAGACAGATTATCCCTACTTCCAGCATCATCGCAGGAGGAAGGAGATGTAATCTGTTGACAATAGACTGTTGGGAATGGTGTACTAGACCCAGGGCAGGAAACAGCATGTGCCAGGAAGTGTCCCAAAGTTCAGGTGCTTTTGAGCAATGTTCATGACATGACTTGTTTAATTCAGTGTATGCCTGTAAACACATGGCCACTGGGGTAACACACACGCTCATTCTCCTAGACCTACAGACTGGTACCACAGGCAGGGACGTCCTACTGTCTACCCCACTGTGGGAGCTACAGCTTGTTCACCCTTACCTGTGCAGGAGAGTGCTGCCACATTGTGGAGCCCTGTAACTTTGGCAATTAAATGACTAGAGATTAATTGGTTTTGTGGAATTGTGTCACATACTTAATGGCTGGTGCATAGTAAATGTAACTGAATTATCAATGGAATCTGCTCTAGATCAAGTTTTATGACGATGCACTTCACCGCAACAGGACTATTTACTCAACTCTAATGACACTATTGAAAATTAGGCTGACAGCCAAAATCTTGCCTTAGCACATAAGCTCATACTCAATGTCCTTACAACCACTGTGACCCACATTTGGTCCATTCAGTGACACAACCACACTGACTCAAGGTTGTTTCACTCCTTACAACGGTGACCAACCAATGTTCCACTCAGTCTCCTTACAAAGGTGACACCAATGTTCCACTCGGTCGCCTAACAAAGGTGACACACCAATGTTCCACTTGGTCTCCTTACAACAGTGACACACCAATGTTCCACTCAGTCTCCTTACAAAGGTGACACACCAATGTTCCACTTGGTCTCCTTACAACGGTAACACTAATGTTCCACTCAGTCTCCTTACAAAGGTGACACACCAATGTTCCACCTGGTCTCCTTACAACGGTAACACCAATGTTCCACTCAGTCTCCTTACAATGGTGACAAACCAATGTTCCACTTGGTCTCCTTACAAAGATGACACACCAATGTTCCACTTGGTCTCCTTACAATGGTGACAAACCAATGTTCCACTTAGTCTCCTTACAACGGTGACACACCAATGTTCCACTCGGTCTCCTAACAAAGGTGACACACCAATGTTCCACTTGGTCTCCTTACAACGGTGACACACCAATGTTCCACTCAGTCTCCTTACAATGGTGACAAACCAATGTTCCACTCAGTCTCCTTACAAAGGTGACACACCAATGTTCCACTTGGTCTCCTTACAACGGTGACAAACCAATGTTCCACTCGGTATCCTTACAACAGGTGACACACCAATGTTCCACTCGGTCTCCTTACAAAGGTGACACACCAATGTTCCACTTGGTATCCTTACAACGGTGACAAACCAATGTTCCACTCGGTCTCCTTACAAAGGTGAACCACCAATATTTCATTCGGTCTCCTTACAACGGTGACACACCAATGTTCCACTCAGGCTGCTTACAACTGCAACCAACCAATGTTCCACCGAGTCTCCTTACAACAGTGACACACTAATGTTCCACTCGGTCTCCTTACAACTCTAACCAACCAATGTTCCACTTGGTCTCCTTACAACTATAACCAACCAATGTTCCACTCGGTCTCCTTACAACTATAACCAACCAATGTTCCACTCGGTCACCTTACAACTGTAACCAACCAATGTTCCACCCCGTCTCCTTACAACGGTGACCAGTTCAATAGTTGTTTAGAAAAGACAACAACTCCACATAACCTGTCAGTGGACAGTGGCTAGACTGATTGGTTCAGTGTAAACCACCTATATGACATCACACATCATTTTGCAAATCCCACGACAATTTATTACACTGCTAACATACATACAACTAACTAACACACCCTTTAAGTCCTTAACTACACTTCATACACACTGCTCTAACATACCCATGAATACATAATGCACTTTCAACACATCTCTAATACATCCAGTGAACCAATGACAGGAACGTAATCACTTGTCATGAGTGAAATCATCACGTAGATAATCTATCAGCAATGCAATCATCCTGCAGATAATCTGTCAAGCACACAGCCATGGGGACAGATCCGGTGCTAATCTGCCTAAATATAATCAATCAACAACGTAATCATCGGGATGTAATATTTAGTAAGGAATGTGATTCTCAGGAACATAACAATTAAGAAAGTCATTGTCTGACCTGAGCATAACAGTCAGGAAAATGATTCACTGGGGCATATTGGTCAGGAATATGATTCACAGGGACATAATATATTGGTCAGGCAGTGTTTCCCCTGGGTAAAATAATAGGTGAGATGGTAGGATGGCCTGAGCGAGCACCAAAGCTGTGATACAATGCTATGTGGATCAGGCGGCATGGCCATGCAGAACTCTTAAAAAAATACCTTATAATGGAGCATTCTGAAGGGTGTTTCAACCTATTCCGTGGTACATAGAGAGGAAACAAATACACAAAGTTCTACAAGGTAGCAGCATGTAAACATGTTTATAGCAAGAAATAGCTATGAGGTGGCTGACTATATTGACATATGTTGATCGAGGTGGCTTAGAAAAAACAGCGAGGTGGCCCATCTCGCTCATCATATAGCAGAGGAAACACTGGATCAGGAATATGATTCACTGGGACATATCAGTCAGGAATATGATTCACTGAGACATATCAGTCAGGAATATGACTCACTGGGACATATCAGTCAGGAATACGACTCACTGGGACTTATCAGTCAGGAATATGACTCACTGGGACATATCAGTCAGGAATATGATTCACTGAGACATATCAGTCAGGAATATGATTCACTGAGACATATCAGTCAGGAATACGACTCACTGGGACATATCAGTCAGGAATATGACTCACTGGGACATATCAGTCAGGAATATGATTCACTGAGACATATCAGTCAGGAATACGACTCACTGGGACATATCGGTCAGGAATATGATTCACTGAGACATATCAGTCAGGAATACGACTCACTGGGACATATCAGTCAGGAATATGATTCACTGAGACATATCGGTCAGGAATACGACTCACTGGGACATATCGGTCAGGGATATGATTCACTGGGACATATCGGTCAGGAATATGATTCACTGAGACATATCGGTCAGGAATATGATTCACTGAGACATATCAGTCAGGAATACGACTCACTGGGACATATCGGGCAGGAATATGATTCACTGAGACATATCGGTCAGGAATACGACTCACTGGGACATATCGGTCAGGGATATGACTCACTGGGACATATCGGTCAGGAATATGATTCACTGAGACATATCGGTCAGGAATATGATTCACTGAGACATATCAGTCAGGAATACGACTCACTGGGACATATCGGTCAGGGATATGACTCACTGGGACATATCGGTCAGGAATATGACTCACTGGGACATAGCGGTCAGGAATACGACTCACTGGGACATATCGGTCAGGGATATGACTCACTGGGACATATCGGTCAGGAATATGATTCACTGAGACATATCGGTCAGGAATACGACTCACTGGGACATATCGGTCAGGGATATGACTCACTGGGACATATCGGTCAGGAATATGATTCACTGAGACATATCGGTCAGGAATATGATTCACTGAGACATATCAGTCAGGAATACGACTCACTGGGACATCGGGCAGGAATATGATTCACTGAGACATATCGGTCAGGAATACGACTCACTGGGACATATCGGTCAGGAATATGATTCACTGGGACATATCGGGCAGGAATATGATTCACTGGGACATATCGGGCAGGAATATGATTCACTGGGACATATCGGGCAGGGATATGACTCACTGGGACATATCGGACAGGAATATGATTCATTGGGACATATCGGTCAGGAATATGATTCACTGAGGCATATCGGGCAGGAATATGATTCACTGGGACATATTGGGCAAGAATATGATTCATTGGGACATATCGGGCAGGAATATGATTCACTGGGACATATCGGGCAGGAATATGATTCACTGGGACATATTGGTCAGGAATATGACTCACTGGGACATATCGGTCAGGAATAAGATTCACTGGGGCATTGATCAGAAATATAATTCATATTGGGAACAATCAGGAATATGATTCATAGGACCTGGTATTCAAATCACAAAGTAAAATAATGTTTTTTCATGAACAGTTTCATTTCAGTCCTATGTTTGCTTGGACTCGCACAATAACATAAAATAAATCACATACTGACACTTCCAAAGTGCCTAAAATTAATTAAACCAGCCATTTACTCATCAGCCACAACTACACATGAAACATTTGTCTTTGTCATTTGTCATTTGACACATAGTCTCTAAAACACTATTTTATATTTAACATGTTTGTCCGGTACTGTCATGATGTCATCACAGCTGCATATTATTTTTAAGAGATCTGCATTATTGCGAGTCAGACACTGTCATCTCAGCAGTCAGCACATTTACATTCACCAATCAGTCCAGACACCTTCAATCTTCTAGCTCTGATCTACTTCTTCATACAGCTGACACTGCAACTAGGACTTTCTCGGTTGCTGCACCAACTGTCTGCAATTCTCTCCAAATTGCTGACTGACCAATCAATCAACGTACAGAGTTACCCGCTAGTATCTACTTGTATTGTGGATTGGCCATACAGTGTACTACAAGGCATTTATGCAAGATCAAATTTTTGAATCACCAATGCCATAAATAATATGGCCAATTTGTTTCAACAAACTGTCTTTTACACGTTGGATTTTGAACACGCTTTATAAAATGCATAATAAGGTTTACTGATTTCAAGATTAAATATCCTGTTTGTTTTTAATGCACATCTGTGTTTAAATCCCAATGAATTTGGCACAAGTTTTACAAATGAAGTATTATTATTATGATCAACAACGACATCAGAACCATCGAAAAGGTAAACTCACCTTAAATTCTGTACCGCTGCTCTTTGGCAAAACGAGCTCGAACAATTTCCCAACAGGTGTCGCCATGTCAGCAATGCCCCATTGTGATGACGTTTTGTCCTTTGTCACTTCTATTGTCGACATGTCACTGCCGTCAGATAATCCACTGAGAAACTGCTGAACGTCGTTTGTTTCAACCTGCTCCGCGCTACACAGTGTCGTCGCACCGAGCAGCCAGAGTAGAGAAATAAGTCCTACAGATGGCGCCATATGTATACCACACCGGTTGCGACTATGCGCCGGCCACCTGGTGGCGATATGTCCCATCCGCCCCATCGTTGGCTGATGATTCCGATGTTATGTTTTCGTGCACAACAATCTTATTGTTGCCCAATCCGATCTGCCTACATACTCCCAGGGTGCACTGGGGTTGTCACATCGTTCATCACACCTACAAGACGAACACACAAATGAATTATTGATAGAAATAACAATGTACTGCTGTTGTGCTAGTCTGCAGTGACTTAAGCCACATACATTTGTACCTGGAACATGACATGGCCTCAGAAATGTGCATAAGCCAAGACACAACACATAAATCACAGCATTATTGACAATATGTTCTCCACACACAAACGCTACCCTGGATTACAAAAACCTCATGAATTATTGAGATATTTCATGGATGTTCACTTTTTGTTGGCATCGGTACAAAAGTAACAAAGAACAGTCATGGCCAATCAAGTAATAGATGTTCGCTGAATCAAAGGTTTTATCGTGTGCATGTTATTTCGGGCATAAATGATTGAGCAGAACATCTTCCAAGAAAGAGAGAGTACGACCCTTTGAAATACTAGCATAGAGATATTGGTAAGTGGAGCTGAAGGAAGATGAAGTTCCACTTCCGCTTGAAAGACTGTTATTATACGGAAACATCGATAATAAAACGTGACTAGAGTGAAATGACACTGGCTTCTCTGTCCACCAGGGCTTCATGCAGGATACAAATGTTGCCACTGACAAATGTTGTTGGTGGACACGTGGATGCTAACTCATATACATACAAGTACAGGTCCATTGAGATGTGTTTTATCACCTGAAATAAACTACAATCACATGCGTGACATCCATTTTCCAAGACATAACTGATAACATTTATGATTTTTGATGACCTTTTTTGCTCTTTAATTTTTTTACCCATCCACTACCCATCCAGTAATATTTCTACCCATCTACAACAAGCTTTACCCATACAAATGATTGGTGGATGGGTCTCTGCATAAAGCTATGCTGGCCACCCTGTCACAAGGACAGAATACAAAAGTAAGTTCTGTGTGGGCACTACGGCAGTTCTAGGTACTGGTAGGTAATAGGTATATGTATGAGAGCTGGCGTGTGTGTGTGTGTGCGTGTGCGTGTGCGTGTGCATGTGCGTGCGCGCGTGTGTGTAAAATGCATGCATAACTGCACTCACACATACTCTTCTTTCATTAAAAAAGTGTGCTTCCCTTGAGAACAGTACCACGCTTTAATTTCAATTCCATGTATATTTAATTATTATTTACATGTCAGGATTAATAATTTAAAAGGGAAAGTCTTCCTAGAACTGATGCATCAATGCGTGAGTCACACACTGATAGTAGTTCCCACTCCAAGTCCCACACATAGGAAGGACCCAGTTGTTACATGGGGAGGTGGGCTGGCCTGGTCAGTGATTAGCTTCTGTAAGTTAGTACAATCAACCCAGTCCAGCCTGCTGGTGATGACCAGGCCTCACTGCCTGGCTGTGGATAATAACAGGCACTAATGGAGGCTATGTTATCACAGGCTGGCCTCAGCATCCTAATCTACAGACATCAACCAAACTACAGCCAATTATCCCTGGACAGGGTATGTACAGCAGTTCTCTACAGGATGCCAGCAGAAAAAGTAGTTCCCTCGGTTCATGCTACATGTAATCCCTTTCCCCTGTATCACGGGGAGCACTGGGTAGTCAACACAAGTTGAACAGATGTCTCCCAATTTCAGGTTTTCACAGAGCGGAATATCATGATGTAGAGCTGCTTAGAAACTGTCGCTAAGATCCACATCACAGAATTTTTTTAATCTCTTTTGTTCTGTTTTATTATATGTTTATATATTATATTATTACATGTATATATCAGGTACAACTGAGCTTTTTGGGGTATCTTATATGGTAAAAATGGATTAAAGCAAACTTTACAAGTCAAAACATTTTAACTTCATTAGTTTGTCTTGTGTACCCAAATTGCAGTAACATTGTCTTCACCCGCATAAATTAAGCTTTTAAATTTAGAATGGTCTGCTTTAATCTAGTACAAATGTATGGTTCCAGAAATGTCAGTTTTGTTCTCTTTAACTTGACATAAAATTGTGATTTGTAATACTTTTCACTAAAATATGTCAGTTGTTTTAAAGTTAGCAAATTCTCATAAATCTGTTTTGTATATAAGCAAAATGTTGTTTAGTGACGTCAACACTTGCTGAGTGACTACATAATGTGCCACTTGATATTTATCACTGTTGCATAGCAACCACAAGTGTTACAACAAAAGAACCACTGTAAATTCATTAGCCTCCAACCAAATGCACTGATACAATATCAACGGCCTTTATGAGAAATTCCTTACGGACAAATCACTGGAATGTTGTCGTCATCGGACAAGATATAAACAGAATCTTATGTTATGGACCCACCCACCCTCCCCCCATCACAAAAACATTTCTTGTGTCTATGCGCTGGGGTGTCTGGTGAGATTCTTAGAAGTGTACCAATAGGCCACCATTGATACACACAAGTTGTACTTATGTGTACCAGCTACCATTGAAGTGTACCAGTTACCATTGATACACACAAGTTGTAATCTGTGCTTGGTACTGCTTGCTAAGTGGACATGATGAAACAGAAGCAGCCTAGCACAGCTGCCTGGCCGCTCTTGTGAACAGGTGGAACGTGTCCAAACCTTCCATTTCGCTAGCGGTCAATGGCTTGCAGAGAAACAGCATTGGTAAAAGCAAGAATGAAGAGAATTAGCTTGAACCTCTGACGTGAGCACAACTGCTCTGAAAATTGTGTTCCCAGGATGCCTCAGTTTTCACTATCATTAGCATTACCGTTGTTGCAGTTGTGTATACTGGCTTCTTGTGACCTACCCAGTCAATGTTTACCTATCCAGGTTCATGTACCATCCCCAACCTACACCCCAGCTCCCCTGTTTCACCAGTGTCTTACATTTAAAAAATAACCATCGACAGTTCAGCTTTATGTAGGATCAAATTGTTGCCTGTCGAGATGTGTATTATTATGACCTAAAATATACGTGTGACATCCCATTTATAAAGCATAAGGTTCTGACAACATTTATGATTTATGATGACCTTTTTGCTCCTTTTTACCTGTCCACCACTCGTCCAGTGATATTACTACCTGTTCACAACAGGTTTTACCTGTCCAAATGAAGGGTGGACAGGTCTCTGCATAAAACTATGTTCACAGTATCTTCCTCATTTATATAGCTTTTGGTCAAAAAACTTAACTAAACCTGGGCAAACATATTTTCTCAAAAGGTGCACCCAACATATGCAACAAGCCCCTTATTATTTTATCTACTACAAAACAAAACTAGAGTGATACAAAATTAAGGCTTATAACTGTTTGGAAGTACATAAATGAATCCTACATCATCAGTAGCTCCCCCCCTTGCTGTCTTTGTTCATAACATAATGCTTGGTGATTCTGGTTGGAATGCCTACAAGATTGGGTTACTGAGGACATGAAGGCGCTACAGAAGTCTTATTATTACAGAGACCGCAGTAACCCAACCTAGTTTCATGTGGGCTGTCTAACTAAAGGCCACATGTTGCTTCAGGTGTCGACTTCAACATAGCTGTCAACTCTTGTCTGATTAAAACCTTACTGCACATGATCACTAATGTCACTGTAACTCACAAACAACATCTTTTCAATTACACGTTATATGATGAAAACAACCTTAATAATGTTAATGAAACACTGAATGTATGATTACGTTATTACACATATACACAAAAGATGATTTGCCAATCACCCTCATGGAAAAACAACCTTTGAACAGGACACATGATGAAATATAGTGACACTAACCCTTGCTTCCTCCCTCCCTAGACAAGCCCATTAGAGCCATGGGTCCCTACTCCACTCCCTACCTTCCCTAGTGCTAGCCTGGGTGAACTTACATCCCCCAGGGATACACAGATAGCCAGTCTACTGCTGTGCACAGTGTATCACCCAAGCAGCCACAACCAGGCGGTAGTCCACTGCAGTGTGTGGGTGGAGGAAACTGAAGCAATAGACCAGGGGAACTCACTGACCGAGTGTAACAGCCCATGTAAATTATGAATGCCATCTCCCCACAGGCCTGTCTCCTAACCACTGTAACACAGCTGATTAAGGCAGCTGGGAAAAACTACTATAATGATGTCAGTGGGTAGGACCCTGAAAGTAGGCCATCTTGGCATCAGTCTGCTACACCACTCAACCATTTTGTTGTTCAAACACCGTAATTATGGATAGGCCATGGTGAAGGAAGGACAAAGAGACTCGGTCATTCATGGAGGGGTTATGAATGACAAACACCCTTTTAGATCAAACAAAATACAGTAAGTCTAACTACAATGGGGCTAGCATATGTGTGTTTGCTGCGTTTATGGTAACATTTTCCTTCAAGACTGTTTGCGACTTGCATGCCAAATGTTCAGCGATTTCTGTACAAACCATAGAAGGAAAAGTAAGTTAAATTTTTTCTTCAAATTTCAGTGTTGATTATGTGTTCTTATATAGTCAAGACAATTATATGACTGTTGAAAGTTTTATATTATTGCTCACAGTTACCACTTACCAGCATATAAATTGTCCACAACTAATCTTTGGAAGGCTTATATAGTTCAGAGAAAACATGCAGGAAGACCTGAACAACTTTCCAAATTCTATAATCTTTGAGAAACGTCTGGAATGAAGTTTGTACAGCCGCCTATATGTGTGTGTGTGCTAATGTCATCGGTGGGTGGGCATTTCTGTTAGTAATAACAATAAATATTTACATAGCACCTGATCAGTCCACTAAAATCGTGACTGCTCTCAGGTGTTTAACATATGCGGATTTATAACTTTAAAAATATATTTTTAGATTATCACTTCACTCGAAACGCAGAACAAACAACACTTGTGTTGCTCTGAAGTATGCAACTACATCATTATTGTGTCCTAGACTCCTTCCTCTAGAGAACTTTGACCCAGCTGGCAGTCAGAGTGGACATCACAGGAATGGTCAAACCAGGTCAGTATAAACTCCATTGGAGTCTATCATTTCATTCCATTCAAGATTTAACATTACTGTCGTCCAGAATGATGCCTTCCAGATTGCCTGCCGATAAGGAATCGAAATGGTCAAGAGTTCAATGTTGTTGCACATCTGTCCTGTCTCATATCTTTCAAATCTTTCTAAAGCAAAATCCCTTTGCAGCCTTGACACAGGCATTCGCCAGAATTTTTTCTAATAATCCTTTTGTGAGAAATAGGGCACAGACCGGGATGGTTGGACAATAGTGTTCCTTTCTATGGTATCTAAGATTTTCAATTGAGCACCCACAGCACTGTGTACATTGTCCACCAGGTGGTACAACTGTCCACCTAGTGGAGAGACAAGAAATCACACAGAGTATGCCTTTCATGAAAGGGGATGAGGCCATCAGTTTACTGTCTTCAAAGAAAAACGTGCTGGTAATTTTTAGATGACATCACTGCCAGGGGATTTTTTGACATCATTTGTTTTGTTTACACAACAAATAAAAAAGGAACAATTGTCATTTCTTATTTTCTCAAAATGAAATTGATGCAGTTCACAAAAAATACACCTTAATGGTCTCCACTTTAAGAACAGACTTCTTTAAGAAACAGTGTACTGTTGACGTTAAAGTTCGTGATACTCCTATCTCAAGTGGTAACTACATAATGACCATCATTTCACCAAAGATCAAACCTGACACGAACTCAACAAAGCGTTCAAATAAAACAACAGTACAACTCGTTGTCGTTTAAACAATCTCTATTATGTGTCTGCCACGGCAATAATGCCCCATTTTGTAATTTTCATTTGTGGCTCTGACGATAAGATCAATGCCATGGGTATGTCTGCTGGCATCTCAGCCTTGGGGTGTCTCCTATCCATGACTTCCTATCTGTTTCAGTCACCCTGTGGGGCTGGCTGGATCTAATCACTGCAGGTGATATCAATGGATGTTGCATCTTGGGGAAGGTGTACCATTATGCACAGGAGGACCGCCTCCTTCCCCAGGAGGTGAATGATTCATGTCAGCTCTAATACTTATGCACCAGCCCAGACTAATGTAAACTGTAGAGCAGTGGAGGTAGTAACTGATCAATGCCATTGAACAAGTTGCCTAAACAAGCGTGTCCTAACCATGTCTACTTGTAGCACTCAGACACTAATGCGGGACACCCGTCTACACACCAAAGCCAACTCAACCGTCTATCCTTCTGCAACTATTGCCAAAACTAAACAATATTCTGACACCAATTAAACCATCAATGTGTGGAATAATCCTCATAGCAAACCCAAAAAACACACAAAATCTGAAGTTCTATAAAACACTAGTCTTCATAACATTATAGATTGTGGATGTCTGGATGAACTAACTTAATATCCCACTTGGGACGTAGTCACGTGGACTGTGTTGTCTTGTGAATACACATTCCACCTCTGACCAACACGTTCATTCCATTACCAATTCAAGTAATCTGGGAAGTATTCAACTATAACGTCGACACTGCACACAGAAACAGTTGCAGCCAACGTAGACTACTGTGAGGTGATATCAGCATTGTTTACACAGCTGAGTGAACTGTGCTACAGAGACAGAGAGGATGGAGTCATGGGGAGAAACAACAAGTACAGGAAACAAAGACAGTCACCAAGACGGTATCCAGACATTTCGGTAAAGGACACTTTGGTAATGGACGTTTTGGTAACTGATATTTCGGTAACAGGACATTTCGGTCACAGGACATTTCGGTAACAGGACATTTCGGTAACTGGACATTTCGGTAACTGGACATTTCGGTAATAGGACATTTTGGTAACAGACATTTTGGTAATAGGACATCTTGGTAACCTACATTTTGGTAGCATGGCATTTTTGTAAAACCAATAAATATTCTATAAAGGCATAATTCTTTAAAAAAAATTACCTCTAGCTTCATATGTTCAGAACAGTGGTTGTGGTCAATTTTTAACACTGGATATGCTGGTAGCAAGTCTGTGTATGCACTAGCAGGGCAGAGCTTGCTTGCATGACATGTACAATGCCACCTTATCATGTCATTTTTCTCTGTATGCTTGGTATAGCCATTCCACAATAGCTTTGCTTTTCCCCTGGTTGTTGTTGATAGCTCCATGTTCACATGTATAGCTTCACCTTATGTGTGTCTGGATTTAAATGTGTCCTGCTAGCCAGTGATTTGCTGTAGTGGTTGAACACTTTAGCCACCACCACTGCTATTTGGAAGCCATGTTCCCTTCAGAGGCAAGCACTACTTTACACCTTGCCTGACTACTGGTAGAAAGCTAAGTTCCATGTCTGGACCATCCTAATTTACAAATGGTTTAACTGACTGACATCTCAACAGGTTACCTCCTAATATGGCAGATTGGACTCTGGTTATTTTCAGTAGTTTTACCGAAATGTCTTAATTGTTACCGAAATGTCTTAATTGTTACCGAAATGTCTAGTTACCGAAATGTCTAGTTACCGAATTGTCTAGTTACTGAAATGTCTATTACCGAAATGTCCATTACCAAAGTGTCCTTTACCAAAATGTCATGGATCCCACCAAGACACTGTGAACACACTTCAACACAGAAGTCATCTGTTGAAACTTGGAGTCTGTTGGTGGAGTCAAGAGCTTCCTGAGAAAATCAAGCACCTCACATTTGGTACCCAAAACTCATACAAGGAAAAACACCCTAAGCTGCAGTTCCTGCCTGTAAACTCTACGAGCCTCAGCCAAAGCACTAAAACCAATAAGTCAAGTGCAATTTGTTGTTTGGAAACTCTAGCAGACCTGGTAAATCTGTTAAAAGTATGGGGGAAGTGATGAAGACATGGTGAAACTGGAGACATCTGGCAGCACTTGACACTTTCTACAGACTCACTCACAGACCTGCTGGCCGCGGCCCTCACAACTCAAACACCATCAAGTTGCCACAGCTTACAAAACATGCAACAATGATTTATCACCTCTGAGCAGAAAAAAGACATATTCGCACAGCTCTCTTGGTTCAGCTTTCCACGGAGGACATGCACTGCCCATTACGCACAAAGTAAGTCACTATTAATGCCAGAAATCTGTCAGGAACTCGTGGTGTTAAAAGTGCAGCTGCCTGTGGAACCTTACAATCAACTTCCATCTGTTTATGGCAGAAGATGTGTGTGTTCACATCGTCAGGACATAGAAACAACGTCCCAGAGACCAGAGAAGCTGTCACAGTTCTCACTAGCTGTCCAGTAACAACGACTATGCATGGCAAGGCTTTGATACGGCCCCAAAAGCAGCAAGTAAGTGGTCTCTTAGGACCACTGGTTTCTCTCGAGGAGCTTGGTGTAATTTGCTGTGAGAGGACAGAGTGCTCTCTAAAGACACAGCATTGTTTCTGCCATCTCTTAACACAACGCCTGTTGACCCTACACCGATTCGGTCCTCAATCCGGCCAGCTTTTCCACTGATAATGTAAACCGTTGCCATGGTTACCATCCACCAAGTCAAGATACATCGTGTTACACTTCTCAGAAACCATAACTCACTGTGGGAGTTTTTATCTGGCGTGGACGTTTTTATCTGGATGTTTTTACTTAACCTAATTTGGAATACAAGCTGACATGAGCTACCCAACACACCTCCCTGCCTGTCAGAATCCACTCAACACAGGAAACATACCCTCCTACAAGGGGAAGTATGATGGAAGGGGTGATGGACGGGGTGACATGCCAACGGAAGATACCCCAAACAGGAAACTGCTGAAGAGAACCAGGGTTAGTGTGCTTTCATCAAGGATGGGGGCTTATCATTCTTGTCTTAAGATACTTAAGACAATGTGGCTACATCAGTAATTAGAAGCACCTACATATGACGCATGGTGACACTTATCCAGCAGATGATCCTTTCAATACAATTAAACTGTCATAATTATTTTGATGTATGTAATAAAAAACTATTATATTTTACAGTGATCATTTTTTATTTAATTTTAAAGCATAAAAGTAAACACATGGCTAAATATTATTATATAAGCAATTACCCTGGAACATTACCTGGGTTAGCAGCAGGCCTCAAAATTCCCTTCCAAGTGTCTACTCAGCTGTAGCCAGGTCTTGACCGTTTTGAGGCCAGACAAACATCTCAAGTCAGGTTATTATATCATCGTGTTCAGCTGAATTCTGCAGTAATTATATTGTGACAGGACTACCGAAATAACTATATTTTGTTGCACAGTTATTACTGCTCACGTCGCAGTGTCAAAAACAGTTTTCGTCTGCCTTCTACCACAAAGTCTGCAATACTTGGTGTTTTTCTAAGCACTATTGATTTTCGCTGCGCGAATGTGCAAAAGCACTATGTCATGAATTATGACACCAGGGAAAGTGTCCATTATTCCTACCAGACACAGGCTGCTAATGACGCGTTACTCTGAAGATATACTTGGGTCTTCATCATAGTTCAACTGGTTATTCAGTCGGTAGATCCTGCTAACATAAACCACCTTGATAGAGCTGATTACAGGTGTAGCTGCCACCACAGGATGTCAACACTGGACAAGATTTATGAGGGACGATGCAGCACAGACTGGACTTCTGTGAGAATTCCTGGTGCTACCCCACAACGCCACTGACCAACGGCTAGGGTTAGCAGACCTGACCGATTCGTCTTGTTGCCCTCACCCAGACCATGGACACCCAAAACATACCCATAAATGATGGTGACGCAATGATGCTCCAATAAACCACAGGAGGAAATAAGGAGAGGGAATTATGAAACAAGAATGGTTCAAATCAAGTTTTCCAAGTCATGGTATTTCATGTTGCTGTGCACAGGTAGATCCAGACTGACAGATACAGACAGGTGGGTTCAGGGTCCCCCCTGGGTCATGACACCAGTGACTCATGCACGTTATGTAGACCCCAGTGACATGAACGTCTGACTCCTTTATATGTACCAGGTAGCTCAGTGAACCAGGACATGGACCACACAGGCTGTAGGTGCACATACTAGCAGCAAGCACACTTTACCAAGGCTATAATAGCAGAATAGTAACTGTTCTCATACATTCAGACAAGACAGCTGACAACTTGAAATACAAATATTTCTTCATCATTTTCTTCCAATGTTCAACATAGTAGTTTGCGTGTCAAACACATGTATAACCTAATATCTGATAATCGATAATAATTATTAGTCTTATAGCCAATATATGGTAGACTCTTGCTATAGAAGGGACGTGTCGAGACTTGGTGAACTCTTGCTGTGGTATGACTGGTATCTGACATTCCTTGTATTATATCATATCTATGGGTAAGACAGTGCATGTCAGAATGGACCATACAAAGTTGATCCTTTGAAAGCCATGTTTATACTGGAGTCAACTGGATGTCCACAACCGGATTAAACAATGTTTCAAAGAAACAAATGGAGCAACTTTGTTGCCTTTTATGCCAAAATGTAGTTTGTCAGATTTCAGAAATTGTACTGGGTAGTGCGCAGCGAGTATACAAAATAAATTGTTTAAAAGCTATGTTGACAACAGAAGGGTCAGTGACAGCCCAGGCAGTTCCTAGCCCCAGTCTTCCTTTGATCTGCCAAGCCATCTTGTATTACTCAACAAATCAACCAGCTGCACTGACCATTACACCCAGCTCTCCACTTACACCCACACTCAACTCTGAACTTTGGGAGATTGCAGTGTCGCCATGACAACACCATAAGATCCTTGGCTGCTCAATGCAAGTTTTTTTTTAATCTGCTATCTGATACCTGTCCCATCAATCTGGAACTCTCTGGTAATGCTGGACCCAGCAGAGCAGCTTTAAAATCATATGTAAACATGAGGCAATCTGATGACTGTAACAGAGTAATATTAACTACAAATGTAATTATTTGCATGCGTGTTGTTTTTACAGCATTTTAAAAACAACTGGCAAGTTCCTTATTTCATTGTCATTATGCCATGATTTAAACACTTTTTGCTTCAGATAATATAACTCTTATAAAAAATTAATGCAAAGTACCGGGTACATGTGCTAGTGTGTGTGTGTGTATATATATATATATATATATATATATATATATATATATATATATTATATAATTTCACACTGTGACTTGTACACAATTTACTCTCAGTTTAATTATTGTCTTTTAATTAATTTAGTGTAATATTCTTTACATCTAGGTTTTTTTTACAAGTACCGGGGGTACACAATATTTACGATCTCTTATTACTTGTTTATTATCCTTAACAGCCAAGTAGTAGTGCACCCTTTCTGTGCAGACAGGAAGAATAAGCTACTTTCAGAGTGTTTCAGGGTGTCTAACTGCCTACTGGGGCCCTTATTGTGAGAGAAAGAACAATGCCACAATTACCTTTGAATCAGACCCCAACAGCCACCGTGACCCTGCCTTCTGGGTGGCCATGTGCTCACAAAAGATTAACCTAAATTAGTCAGATAAGAATTGCATAATTTTGCCAGATCATTTGATATGCATACTGCAGAAGATCTAGAGCTTTGTAACCAAGGTCCTAAAGAAAACATTAGAATATTGGTGGCCAGAAACAATTAGCAACAACGAACTGTGGGTTACAACCAACCAAGAACCAATTGAAAGGCAAATGAGAAAGAGGAAGTGACACTGGAGGTGGACGGGCCACACACTACGGAAAACAACTCACCACATCCCAAGACAGGCATTAAGATGGAACCCGCAGGGCAGAAAGAAAAGGGGACACATTTTATATCATTACTGCAGTGTATGTGCCACTAGTAAGTCTAAAACGTGTCGATCAAACATGACATTATGCACAGATGAAGATTGAAGATTGGTCAGTAATGCCTGTGGTCATGCAACTGTGTGGTCTGGCATTAAGTGATCATGTGAAGTGGCCTGTCATGTACAACATCCCGACATGTGAAGTGGTTTGATATGTACATGTTCATCGGTGTGTGGGGGATATAGTTATATTCTAAACTATTCTAGTACAGAGATATTTCAATAACTAAATGCACCATCAAATAGGCAGCTTGAGGCAACTTCGATATGTTTATTCATAAGCGAGACAAAACAAACACTTCCAGCTACACAACATGTCATAATAATATCACACAATAAATTGTACAACAATTTTGTACCACCCAGCCTATGTTCAAGACAACCAGACATCAGACATTTTATAGTTCCATAAATTGTTCCCCCATCAGCCTCAAACTAGAACAAGCATCAACACCATATAATTAATGATTAAATCCAAAGATTAGGAGCAAACAGTAAAGACCAAATCTTGGCCACATTCTGTGGTCTGCATTGGTTGACCTTTGCAGACAAGCAGGTCAGGTTGGCTGCAGCCTGTGGCAGAGATAAGAGGGGAGATAGCAGGGCCAGAAGCTACAGTGTTTAGTGCATTAGATGTCACTCAAGTGCCACTACCCCAGGTACTATCAGTTGTAGAGGAACCATACAGAGGAACAGACTAGACTGGCAGAGGAACCAGTCCTGTCAACAGGGAACAGACCACTATTTTACTTGGGGTTCCATAGCACAAGAATGAAACGTCAGTGCTTCTCATTAGTCATTACCTGACTGAAATTGTCAACTCTCAGGTTGATTTATCTCAACATATGATTTGTTCAAAATGTAATGTTGAAATAGCTGTTCCCAACTGTAAATATTTTTTACAGTTTCTGTACTCTTAAGTTCAGTAACATGGCATTTGATTCCATTTTTAATTTAACAGACTGTTTAAAATATTCCTAATACCCTATCAGGACCAGTAGAAATATACCAGTCTGATCCACAAGTGATTATTATATCAACTTACTTCCTACTTTCCTAGCATACCGGTAATATAAAGCCATTTGCCATTAAAATTATTGTGCACCCCACAGGTCCAAACTACGGCTTTTGGACATACACAAACCTATCACACCGACACTGCGTGATCTGTGATTTCACATGGTATCTAGGAAAGGCATATTTCTACTTAAAACACAGCTTATTTCATTTGATGATCCTGTTTCAATACACACAACGAGAACGTCTGATTTGATAACAATTTCTTTCCTCACTGGTCGCCACAACACAATCTATTTGCGTGTGCCTGTCTCCACCCACAGGGGTGTAGGTTTACTTCAACTCTCAGAAGAATTGTGATGAAAACGCACAGGAATAAGACTTCATCTATATCTTTGTCTGTGGCTGTACCGGTAATATAAAGCCATTTGCCATTAAAATTATTGTGCACCCCACAGACGAATCACCCTCATGGACATGCATAACAGCAGCATCATTTTCTAAATATAATTTCAACTCACATCCATTACACTAGTGCCAGTTGGGAAGCAAACTGTGTGTCTGAGCAAATGAAGAAAAACAGCCACTGAGCACTCCACACAGACTGTGTCACCTAGTTTGGGAGAGGTCCTAGCTTGCTGCCTCCCTAATCCACTTGCTGGGCCAGGGAATTAGGTTGTAGCTCTCAGCCAAGGGCCTCGATTTTACACATTTGGCTATCCAGGGAAATGCAAACAACATTTACATACTACTAATGGTGGTTTGTGGACATTAGGCAGGTTTGCGCAGAAAACAGTTTGAGAATGGAGACAATTATTGTGTTGAATCTCTGCCACTGTGTGACATTGAGCGAGTAGAAGCAACTTTGGAAGATCTACGGAAACAAAGAAATAAAACAATAACAACTTCTATGATCCATAACCATGTACCACTACACCGTTTGATTTCTATTTCTTGTTCGTTCAACTTTCTCAGTTCACATTTTCTTATGACTTTCCTACACCAATATACGCCACTACACATCTTCACACTGTCTGTTTCGTGAACCTTTTGTGTGAACCAGGGTTTTGTACATTTCCATACCAGTAGTATGCTTCCATGGGCCTGTGACTAAAATATACATAAGCATGGCTATCCACATACTTATACCAACATACCTATTTAGCAGATATAAACACACACATAAATTCACAATGATGATAGATAGATATAATCACATGTTTATTCAAGCAGCCATGTCAATTTAGTTGTCTCTGTGATGTACAAGATTAAACAAGATTGTCCGGCAAGGCAAAAAGCCAGATGTCATGACTGCAGGCAAATGGACAGGCAAGCCAGCTGGCATATGGACAGTCCAACATTCCAACTGGTAAGATGTCAGGTCTGCCATTAATGCAGTTGTTAGGGTACTGATTCTTGAAATCATCTCTGGAGTCTGGATGCCAAATGTGTAGGTAAATTGTACTACGTTTGTATAATAAACAGTTTGGTTTCTATGTCTTATTAACATAACAGCTCTACCCATAAATATGTTGTATTGATTTTGTAGCTCAAACATATTAAAATATAGTTACTTAATTGTGCTGTTGCCTGTTGCGTGGTCGGAGGTAGGATGGCCATGTGCTGCTTTCATAAAACTTCCATAACCCTGCACTCTAAGCAAAAACGCCAGCCACATAACAGTGGTGCCAATGGGATATTTGATAGTTTGACCTGTGACATCAGTCAGCCAGAGAGTTCACTCATGCGTGTAATTGTTAGGACATGCATTTTAAACAGATGGCAGCCATGTGAAAGATTTAACCTAGAAATTATGAATGGAGACAGATGCTAGTATCACAGGGTATCACAGACACCATGAGTAGTATTGAGTACCCCAGACACCATGAGTACTGCAGAGTCCAGACCCCACAAGTACCTCCAAGTGCCTCACACACAATGAGTATCCCAGATACCAGACATTTTTTCACGAGTACCCCAGTCAAGAGAGATGGGTCACTCCACAGACAGCCCTGTCTGTCTGGCAGAGACTGGTAGGCTTGGTTCATTCAGTGCGCCAATACTGTGTGTGCCAGGCCACAACACACTAGGCCACTACATACACAGGCCACAACATACACAGGCCACAACTAACCAGACCACAACACACTATGCCACAACACACTAGGCGAAGTTTTCTAAATCTTTGTATGTAGTGATTACTTTTGTTACAACAGCAAGTATTTACTGTGGGAAACACTGACAAAATATTATAACATTGTAATTTAGCGTAATTACTTCCATGGTTATCTAACCACACTTGTATACACCATTTGTAAACTTTCACCTGTGGGGGCCCACAGAGTTTGATGACACAGGGAGGCAGAAAGATAACACAGATGATGTGATCCAGGCAGATTCTAATTAAACCCATCATTAGCCTGTGGAGTCTGCCACTGAAAATGATGTCCAGGTGGGCAGATTCTAAAATAGCCGCCTGTCTCCTACATACCATGTGGCTGCCATTGCTGGGGTCACAGGGTGAAGATCTCTCTCTTCACAGTGCAATGTGCATACTATGTGGACCATGAACACTGGACCACAGTGACTATCTATCAGCAATCTCTGTAATAATAAGGCAGTTGAAGCTCAGACAATGTGCACAGTTATCCCACCAGTCCCTGTCACAAGCAGCCAGCGTGAACACTGCATACATGTGAACACTGCATACGTGTGAATACGGCATACATGTGAACACTGCATACACGTGAACACTGCATACATGTAAACACTGCATACACGTGAACACTGCATACATGTGAACACGGCATACATGTGAACACTGTATACATGTGAACACTGCATACATGTGAACACTGCATACATGTGAACACTGCAATTAACATGTGGAACACTGTATACATGTGAACACTGCATAACATTTTGGAACACTGTATACACGTGAACACAGCATACATGTGAACACTGCATACATGTGAACACGGCATACATGTGAACACTGTATACATGTGAACACTGCATACATGTGAACACTGCATACGTGTGAACACTGCATACGTGTGAATACGGCATACGTGTCAACACTGCATACACGTGAACACTGCATACATGTGAACACTGCATACACGTGAACACTGCATACATGTGAACACTGCATACATGTGAGCACTGCATACATGTGAACACAGCATACATGTGAACACAGCATACACGTGAACACTGTATACACGTGAACACGGCATACACGTGAACACGGCATACATGTGAACACGGCATACATGTGAACACTGCATACATGTGAACACTGCATACATGTGAACACTGCATACATGTGAACACTGCATACATGTGAACACTGCATACATGTGAACACTGCATACATGTGAACACTGCATACATGTGAACACTGCATACATGTGAACACTGCATACATGTGAACACTGCATACATGTGAACACTGCATACATGTGAACACTGCATACATGTGAACACTGCATACATGTGAACACTGCATACATGTGAACACTGCATACATGTGAACACTGCATACATGTGAACACTGCATACATGTGAACACTGCATACATGTGAACAATGCATACATGTGAACACTGCATACATGTGAACACTGCATACATGGGAACACTGCATACATGTGAACACTGCATACATGTGAACACTGCATACATGTGAACACTGCATACATGTGAACACTGCATACATGTGGCTCTTCTTTTATTAAAAAGGTAAACACTAAAACCTGCTAGGAACAAAGAGAATCCCACCAAAGCTGACCAAACTACAGCTTTTGGACATACCAATCACACTGACACTGCGTGATCTGTGATTTCACATGGTATCTAGGAAAGGCATATTTCTACTTAAAACACAGCTTATTTCATTTGATGATCCTGTTTCAATACACACAACGAGAACGTCTGATTTGATAACAATTTCTTTCCTCACTGGTCGCCATGACACAATCTATTTGCGTGTGCCTGCCTCCACCCACAGGGGTGTAGGTTTACTTCAACTCTCAGAAGAATTGTGATGAAAACGCACAGGAATAAGACTTCATCTATATCTTTGTCTGTGGCTGTAATAGGAGCTGCTATCTGATAAACCCAATCTGTCGATCTGACTACTGGGGGCAACTTTATGATAACCAGATAACCCCAGGCAATGGTGGAAGTTTGTAGATAGTACAGACAGAGGCAGACAGACAGCCAAGCAAGCCAGATAGGAAATACACCGGCAGACTTCATTATTATGTTGACAATCTTGGAACTGCTTGTATAGAATTACAGCTGTAGCTTTCTCCATTTGTGCACTGATAGGGAAATCGACACAGCTGTAAGAAGCATTTGAGCAGGCTGTGGAAATATCATTGTTTGTTTTTCCACACATGATCAATTTAACATTCAGACCTAAAGTCTAACCATTAACCCTCTTTCAAAACAAAATCAACACATGTTCCCTGCCAGACATGATCAAAAGAAGAAGAGTTTGTCTACAAAGGGAGGAGGTATTTTTTCTTAACTGAACTGCCCATAACCTGCCAGTCCAATGTATACGTGAGACAATTAATACAGGTCTATCCTCAAATATGCCCACTTCATGCATAAGCTTTTCTTTTAGGGTGCAAAGAATCCTTTATGTAAAAAAAACAGCGCTCCTTTTTCACAAGGGATGAACCTGGAATTAACACAAATGATCAGTCCCGTGTTGACAAATGTTAACTGAAGGAAATCAACGCAACAGCCAGAAAGCAGACGGTGGTAACACTAGGATGTGTACATTTACAACCACTTAGAGACAGGCTAAGTGATAGGTTAACTGAGGAAATCAATACGGTAGGAAGAAAGCCAATGTGTGTAGAAGACAGTCAAGCATACCTCGTATTACATGTAGACACAAGCTAACAGAGGCAACAATAATTATCTACATACCACACCATTCAGGATGTTTTGACAAAACCTCTTATCAATGAAATGTGAAACAACATCATACCTAAATATGTAATTAAGTTTGATCAACCACAGTAAACACATCAAAGTCAGCTGCCATTTGACGTACCCGGTAATTACAAAATACACTCTGTCTGCTTACAGACAAGATACTAAAGAAATGTTACTTGTTAGATTCAACTGACAAAAATGTATGGTGTATGGTACAGTGATTAACTCATTGATGCCTGAAGTGGGGCAAGTCATGATGCTGAATTTGTAATGCTACTAGTCCCGACTACCTATTTCTGAATCCAGTTACGACGCTGAAAATATGTTGTTGGATTATTTTTACAAAAATAAAGTTTCACAAAATAACACATTGACAATGATTTAAATATAAAACACCATAATACAAGCTATAAAATAAAATACATACACACACAATGTAGGAAGGAGAACTACATTTTGCTGGTATATATCAGCAAAATGTGATTCTTCTTCCTTCCTTGTACTTAATATGAACCCTTCCTCATCTCTCCGTGTTGTGCCTGGGTCACCTCCCTGCCATCTGGGAATCCTCACATTCCATGTTCACATCCTGATGAAAGCCAGTATCATTTCATCAGTTATGCTATCTCTCCTACTAAACCATCTGCATCCTTTTCCTATGCACTATTATACATCAATCAGCTTCCAGCATCTAACTTAGTCTAGTCTAAACATCATTTGGTCTGTCCTACCCCAAACAATAACAACCTCCCATCCAATGAAGTAATTCCCTACTCAACCTAGTCCAAACAATCCAACCTATTCCTATTGGCATACAACATATTCCAATCTACAATAGCACATATTTCAATCATTCATCCGACCAAGTCAACTCTTCCATTCAAGCTAATCCAATTTCAAAATCTAATCTAGACCAATTTCATAATCAACCAAGTCTAGACTCATATATAGTATCATAATTGTTTTATAATTATCCAAACTACACCACCAGGTTAAATTAATGCAAAGAACAGTGTATAAATAGACAGGTACATTTGAGATTGTTTTTAAATAAAAAAATTGTTCCCGAAAATGTGTTTGTGCCAAGAAGAGGAATGTGGTAAAATGAGACCATAGTAACTCATGATAAACTGTGGTGTGACTCTGTATTTGTCTGTTTGACTGTATATCTCTGGTCACAGAGGGTTTGTAAATTAAATTATCAATAATCGTACATCTGATCCAGAAATGATAGCATTTACTCAAGAGCAATCCCACGGTGCAGACTGTGAGCTAATTCACCAGTTACGCTGGCAATTACAACAAAATTAGTCGAGATATCTTAGAGGATTACATCCATAATATTATAGGCATTACAGATATAATTCATGAGACCACCACTGATAACATGCTATTCGTCAGATCCAGGCTAGAGGAAACAGGTAAATGTTTACGTTACGTTGTGGACAATTTAATCAGCAACAATGTTTATTGTATGGTCACGAATCCATAATTCCAGAAGCCATTCCATACTAATTTCAATGCTTTTAGAGACAGGTGCCAGGGTGACAATGTGTAAGAGTTGCCCAATGCAGCAAAAGCATGGAAACTTTGCTAATTTGACGCACATAAACACACTGAATTCATGCTAACTTATCAGTTCCTGTGTGTATACAAAAATCATGATAATTTCTAGTCAACTAGCTTGCTTGTTGACATAGGCTTCTACAGAGGCAAGAGGCATACTTTTCTTTGTTTAGATAAAGGTGAAGAACGAGATTGATTAATGGTAACTTTTTGAGACTGTTTGGAACATTATTAATATGCATTATTTACAATTTACATACGTTCACCTATAAAACATTAACAGTTCAGATAATGTTTTGTGTATAAATTTAAAAAATCTAATATTCTGTAAAGAAAAGGGTAACATCACAACACCATTCATCTAGTATGGTTAATGACTACACTGTGACTATCTTCTAGGACATATGTACAATGAACACAAACCGTTACATAAAGTTCTACTTTGAAGTTAGTGATGTAGTATCTGAGAATGAGTTTGTGCAGAATGTGACTGGTGCATCTGTTAACATACAGTGTACAAGTAACAACACAAGTACAGCCCTCAATTATTTTAACGTAATTTTCAGTAGAAGGCTGATTTCCAACGATTACACAACATCTGAAATGCGACCATTATCCACTGCTACTGTGTATGGCTTATTTGTGAAACAACACAAAAACACGCTACTCGAGCAGTGAAAATATACCACAAAACAGGTTTCCTAAATGAATACAGAAAGAATTACAAATGTTGTGCTTGTATGTTTGGCCTTGTATTGACCACTGGATGCATATTGACCAATGTCAACATGACAAACTAGCACTACAGAAAAAGGATCCACAAGTTTGGACAATGATGTCTTTTGAAGATTTGTATTATGAGAATTTATATCTAAGCACTTCTTTTGAAGCAACTTTACTAACAGATCTATGTCTGTGCATGACATTGGTATGTGCTAGACATTCAGAATATTTATAGATGTTTTATGGTAGAGTTTGCTCAGGCTTTTTCTAAAAAATATTTCAAACATTTGTATATACAATTACACATCCAATAGGAAGTACAAAGTTTTCTCCCACTCGTATTATGAAGGAATGTCAGTTATACTAACTAGTATAGCCAGTCATAAGCCCGTATCAGCCAGGTGTAGGCTGTTGAAGTGGCTGTTGAAGTGAATCATATATTCAACACCAACTCTTTCCCATTCAACAACAGATTATTTGTAATGCACCGTACTGTAGTAAATAACATTCACCCGGATATCATGTGCAGCGCGGGGACTTTTAAGTTAAGGAATGAAACAAAAAGTCTTCAATCGAGTCTGACCAAGTCAAGACAGCTCTACTCTTCAATCAAGAATATACCGGAGCCTGATCCTGGTCTTGTGCAAACGAAAATGTTGTTTCAATTCAGTTTCCTTTAAAAGTTCTAAATTGAGTAACAAGCAGAAGTATACCTTTTGCGGTTTACAAAAAGAGGTATTTTGGAAGCTCCTTTTTCAATACTCGTTGTCTTGGCTTGACCATGAATCAACACGATAACGCGATGTCGAGTGACTGGCTAGTGCCCCTACCCTAGCTGTCAAAACACAATCCGAATTAACACCTTCTTTCCAAGTCAAGCCGCCCTAAGATCTTTGAATGGGGCGCACAAAGAAAAGTACTCACGTTAATGACTAGCGGCTGCCAAGCTGAACAATAGGTGGCTGACGAAAGACAGCTTTCCGGCGAAAACGTTGAACTAACTCACCGATCAACGATCGCTCTCTACGGCAGTGTCGCACGAAGTTGGCCGTCCGGTTGGTTAGCCTCACTTTCGTATTCCTGAATTAATTTAATCTTGATCCACTGTGTGACGCCACTAAGCTATTTTGTTCACTCGTTCCCATCGCTCCACTATGCATCGCTAATGGTACAATGCCAGCAGCTCAGTTACGTTGGTGCTACGAAACAACCCCTAGTGTGTGTGTGTTTATGGTGACATATTCTTTCGATTTCTCATCCAGTGGAAGTTGCGAATAGGCGTGGCTGAAGTCCAGTTTTGTGAATTGTTTCCCTCCTGTAATTTATTCGCAGAGGTCATTGGATCCAACGTAGGAATTGGATATTGCTCCAAATGGGAGACTCGGATCACCGTCAATTTGTAGTCTCCGCAAACACGAACCTATACCCGTCAACTTTGAGAACTGGCACTTTTGGGGTAGCCCAGTCAGAGTAGCGCACTCGCTCAATCGCCTTCGTCTGCACTGACCTGTCCAGTTATTCATCTACCTTCCTCTTCAGCGCGTACGGGAATGACCTTGGTTTGAAGAACTTGGGTGGTTAGTCACTCACGACATAAATCTTGGCAGTGGTTCCCTTCAGCATACCCAAACCTTCCCTGAAAACTTCTGTGTGCTTCTCCAACACTCCTGATACAGATCCTTGCATGCAGCATACTTTCTGCAAGTTCAACTTGATATGTGTAGTGTTATCGTCGCGCGACTACCTCCCCTGGTAAGACGTAGCTGACAAAATGTAAATGGCTGACACGAGCAGTTTGGAAGAAACCGTATAACGTTACAGTATTCTTGTATGTTGTCAATATTGGCCGGTACACCACATGGTGTCAGAAATCAACAGAAAGCCTGCGTTGGCGGGAAAATTGGTGGATGTAGAGGTTTGAAATTGGTGGTGTATAAAATTTGAAAAACAAGCGGAAATATTGATTGATAAGTATTATTCTTGTGTTAAGGTTATTCATAAAGTGGTACTGGACATATATTGAGTAGTAGTTTTTGTTAAAGTTTGTTAGTTAACAGTATTTTTGAACAGATTAGTATAGTGGGTGATAAAAGGGTAATCTAGGCTTCGACAAATTGTAAACAAGATTGAGCAAATCTCTTTATTTGATATAGTATATAAGAGATAAAGCAATAAGAGTAACAACTACATATGTAAGATAAAACTGTGAATAGGTATCATTGTTATTAAAAATAAACAAGCGTTTTAGTAGGAAACCCTTGTTTATATAGGGAACGGTAACAGTACAGACTAAACTTATTGTTCATGGTAGCATAGGTAGTAAGTTGTTTATAACATAAAGTGTCCCAGTTGTTTACAAAATAAACAAACAGTCTTTCTAAAGACTAAGTTGGTTTAAACTAAAATTGATTTTGACAAATCGTAATATGGCACCTGGCAAGCGGCAAGTGAAGGCAAGGAGGCACTTGGTGTGTAACCACTGCCACAGCTTGGTGGATTTTGCCGTATCGGGGTGCGGAAAAACTCGGTCAGAGACAATGAAGGAAGGGTTTACGTTCCAATGTTAAGGTGTTGGAAAGTGGACTGTCTGACAGCAGAGTTAGCTAGGCTAACGGATATTGTGAAGGATGCAGAGTGGAGGGAGGGTGATTGCAAGGAAACAAAGGAGAAAGAACAACAGGAAACATGACATGCAGGAAGGTGACGGGGGAGAAAGTGACAGTAAGAAGGAGGGAGGGAAAGGGGACAGGAGATGAGAGAAGTAGATGCGACAGGAGGTAAAACGAATGGAAGAAAGGAAGTGAGGGTAGGCCCAAAAAGGAAGTCAATAACAAGGACGATGACAGGAAGAAAAGAGCCCGGGAAAGAAAGGAACAACAGAGAAAGCGGCAGGGGAAAAGTCAGCAACCGGGGAGATGCAAAACGGAGGAGCTACTCTGAAGCAGTGATCGGGGGGGCATTGAGAACAGAAAGGGTATTTATGGGAGACTCCATTTTGCAAAAGACAGACAGGACATTAAGCAAAGGAGAAGACGTTGTTGTTTGTCTTCCGGGGCTAGGATAGAGCATGTGACTGAACGGGTAGAGAACGTATTGGGGCATGGCCAAGGGGGTCTATATTAGTACATGTAGGGACGAACAATGCAGACAGGGATGGAACAACCAGGATAGTAAAGAGATACAGAGAGTTGGTAGAGACACTGAAGAAGACGAGAGTTGAACAGATCGTACTCTCAGGAATCTTGCCAGTGATGAGAGGAAGGGGTACAACATTTAGAAATTGCAAGAGGATGGCAATTAACGGACTATTAGAGCAGATGTATGAAGAAGAAGGAGTTGGATTTGTAGATTTGTGCGGATATTTTGTTGGTAAAGAAGACATGTTTATGAGAGATGGCCTCCATCTAAGCGGAAAGGGCGCAGCAGTGTTCTCCAAGAACCTTCTTCGATCGATGAATAATGGAACAGGTTGCAACTTTTTTTAAACTAGTTTCGCAGGGGGGATACACAGAGAAGCCAAATACTAGAGGCATAGATAAAGATAGCAAAAAGACATCAGCAAAGAACAGCCTGGAAAGCCATACGGAATTTGGTTATAAATGTGTTTGTTTAAATGCAAGGAGCATAGTAAACAAAAGAAATGAACTAAACGTTATGGTAGAAGATATTGACCCTCACATAATAGGTATAACTGAATCTTGGGCCACACCCGATATATCAGATGCCGAATTAGGAATGACAAGAAAGTTTAGGGAAAAATAGATTAGGAAGAAGGGGGGGGAGTTATTTTATATATTAAAGAATCCACCAAGCTTATGAAATAAAATTAGAAAAAAGAAGAAAAGGAAAAGCTGTCTGGTGTAACATAGTTACAGGAAAATCAACATTAACGTTGGGTTAGTGTATCGGAGTCCAAAATAAGCATGGAAGAGAATAAAAAATACTAACGCTATCAAAGAAGTGAGTAAACGGGACTGTATTATTATGGGGGATTTTAACCATGGGCATATACAGGGGCTCTCTACAGAGTACCGGGAGAGAGGATCAAAAGTTTTTTAAAATTTTGTACAAATAGTTTTTTTCAACATGTGTTAGAAGCAACCAGGGGCGAGAACGTGTTAGACATAGTATTGAGCTCCCGAAGGAATTTGTTGATAATGTCAAGATATGTGAGCCAATTTGGGGGGTAGTGATCACAACCAATACATTTTATCATCAAAGAAAGGGAGACCGGAATAGAAAAATAAGGTACAGGAAAAATTTCAAAAAGGAAGATATAAGGACATGAGGGAATATTTACAAAGATAGACTGGAATAAAACGAAGAATAAGACAGCAACAGAATGCTTGAATATTTTAAAAGTGAAATTGACTGCGTCGTTGACAAATTTGTCCCCTTGAAAAAAAGGGCGAACGGTCAAAAAAGAAACACTTATCGAAGGAAGCAAAAAAAAAGTACAAGCAAATGATGTGGAAGACAAAAGACATACCGGAAGTGAGAAGACTATAGCATTTATAAAGAAGCACTTAATCAAGCTAAGCTGAAATTAGAAATTCAAAAAGAAGCTACGAACAAAAAATTGCTTTTAATATAAAAATGACAGAAGAGTTTTATGCGTATGTTCGAAGTAAACAGAAAATCAGGATAAGGTCGGTCTTGAAGGGAGTGATGGAAACAAAAAACAGAGGGATTCAAGGGGAAAAAACCAAAAGAGTACTTTAGTTCGGTGTTTACCAGGGGAAAATATTATATATTACCAGTACTTGAGACTAAGTTCGAAGGGAGAGAGTTTGACTATTTAGGACAACTAATTGTAACCCCAAAATGGTAGCTATGAAAATAAGAGATATGAAGGATAAAAATACCTGGAGTGGATGGGATTCCTCCCAAATTACTATTGGAAATTGTAGAACAAATCAGCATAGCTTGCAACAGTGTTCAATTTGTCATTAAAGGGGGGAATAGTTCCGTTAGAATGGAAAGAAGCAAACATTATACCCTTATTTAAAAAAAGGGTTTGAGAAACAAGTCAGAGAACTATAGACCAGTGAGTTTAACATGGTGATTTGCAAACTATTAGAAAGACTAATTAAAGATCACCTGGTTGATTTTCTTGTTAAAACTAAATTGATAAACCCATCTCAACATGGGTTTTTAAAAGGAATGTTAACAAATATGTTATGTTTTTTGGGAAAATGTCACAAATGGTAGATGAGGGGTCACCAGTAGATATAATCTACTTAGATTTTTTTTTTTTAAACCCTTTTACAAAGTGCCACACCAAAGACTACTATTAAACTAAGGCCCATGGCATAGGAAATGGAATGTCAACTGGATAGAAAAATGGCTTATTGAGAGAAGACAAAGAGTAGTAGTTGATGGGGAGGTTTAAACTGGAAAGCGGTTTTGGTGGAGTACCGCAGGGATCAGTACTGGGACCTATTTTATTCTTAATATATATCAATGATTTGGATGATGACATAACAAGCAAGGTGTTGAAGTTTGCGGACGACACAAAAATGTTTAGGAAAATTAAAAGTGATGCAGATAGACAGCATTTACAAGATGATCTTAATAAGTTATAGAATGGTCTGAGAAGTGCAAATGCTGTTTAAATTTTGGGAAAATGTAAGTGCCTTCACACAGGACATGGGAATGAAGATGCACAATAACAATGGGTGATACTGTACTAAATACTACCTTAAAGGAAAAGGGCTTTTTTATTGTGCTGACATGAAGGTATCAGGGCAGTGTGGAATTGCAGCAGCGAAGGAAACCAAATTTTTGGGTTAATTAGGCGAAATATAGTGTACAAAGAAAAAGAACTAATAATACCGCTGTTTAAAAAAATAGTTAGGCCCACTTAGAATATTGTATACAAGCATGGGGGCCATATCGCAAGAAGGATATTGATATGCTAGAAAGAGTACAAAGGAGAGCAACTAAAATGATACCAAAACTCAGGAATATTAGTTAGAAATGCGTCTAAAAGAATGTGGTTTTAAAAACACTAGAAACCAGAAGATTGAGAGGAGATCAGATTGAGGTGTTAAAATATTGAATGGATATGAAAATATTGACAGAAAATTTTTTTCACAGTCAAGGAAGAGAGAAGGACTAGAGGACATGGAGTTACATTAGCAAAGAAGCAGTGTAGACTAGATATTAGAAAATTTTCATTTTCACAAAGAACAGTAAACGAATGGAACAGATTATCAGCTGATTGTGTAGGTGCTAGTAGTGTTAATATATTTAAAAATAAAATAGACATATACCTAAGAAGGGCGGGGTATACTTAGATAGATAGGTTGGACTCTCGATAAGCCAAATGGCTTCCTAGTCCACCTGCCATCTAGAGTTGAATCTCTAGGTGGCAATCTTGTAAAATCTTGTTAAATCTCACTGGAAAGAGTGAAATACACGTTGAAAATGTGTAAAAGCCAAGAGTGAGTGAATTACAAACATTCGGCATGGCCCAATCATTCCACGTCGCCCGGCCAGAACCGTTCTCATTAAAAAAAACCTGACGAATGGCCGAAATAGATTCGCAGATTTGAAAGGTTCCGGCTCGCATCTGCGTTGGACGAAAAGGAGAAAGTCACGCAAGTGATTGATGCAATGGGGGACGAGGCAGATGATATAATGACAGGCTTCGGATTGACAGACGAAGAGAAAAGGGACTATGATGTGGTAAAAACCAAGTTTGATGGACACTTTGTAGTTCGCCGCAATGCCATATTTGAAAGGGCTAAGTTCAGTAGATGTTCGCAGGAAGAATGTGAAAGTGTGGACAGCTTGATCACCTCGCTGTGCTGCTTAGCAGAATATTGCGAATATGGCGTCATGAAAGAAGAAATGATTCGAGATCGCATTGTCGTAGAGATCATCGATACATCGTTATCATTGAAGTTGCAAATGGATGGTGCTTTGACAGTAAAAAAAAATGGCTCGAAAAAACGAGGCCGTCAAAAAGGAACAAACCTTGCTACAGGGAGTAGCAGCAATGTTACTGATTTGTGCGCCGGCATGGTTGTGGTGGCGAAGACTAAAGGTGTTCCTGACGAGGGTGACAAGATGCAGAAACAGAAGGTAGGCATCTGCGTGGACTTGACTAAACTCAACACGAGATCGTACGTAGAGAGAAACACGATCTGCCCTCAGTCGACTGACAGTGGCAAAAGTGTTCACGAAGCTAGATGCCAATTGCGGGTTTTGGCAAATACCTCTCTCGCCTAGTTCAGAAGAACTTACCACGTTCATCACTCCATTCTGGAGGTACTGCTTTCGAAGGCTACCCTTTGGGATCACCTCGGCACCTGAATGCTTCCAGAAGAGGATGAATAAAATGCTCGACGGTCTCCCAGGCGTTCCGTGTATAATGGATGACATCGTCATCTTTGAAGACTCCCGCGACGAGCACGACGCAAGGGTAAAAGCTGTGCTCAAATGTCTGGAAGAAAATGGAGTGACATTAAACTTTGGAATGTACGTGTGACTTCGCGAAATCAGCGTGTCATACTTGGGTCACGTTGTTTCAGCCCAAGGCATCGAGGCTGACCCAGCAAAAGTGAAAGTGATCATGGAAATGGAATAGCCTACCAACGTGGGTGACATTCGGCGTTTCCTTGGCATGGCAAATCAGCTAGAAACGTTTTCGCCGAAGCTAGCAACCATCACCAAGCCACTGAGAGACTTGCTGAGCAACTGAAATCAGTGGATATGGGGACAGAGTTACGCTCACGCGTTTGAAGAGGTGAACAGAGAACTCAGTCATACACCTGTTCTAGCGCTGCATGACCCCAATCGAGAAACAACAGTATCTGCAGACGCGTCATTGTTTGGGCTAGGAGCAGTTCTCCTACAACGACAAGAAGCCATGCGCCCAGTAGCGTATGTCTCAAGGGCGATGACAGCGACTGAAGAAAGATATTCTCAGACAGAGAAAGAAGCTTTGGCGAAGACATGGTCTCTGGAGAGATTCTCAGATTACCTGTATGGGATGCAATTCCATTTGGAAACAGACCATAAGCCGTTGGTGTCTTTGTTAAACTCAAAGAACAGCCTAGATGAGCTGTCTCCAAGAATCCAACGATTCCGCATACGATATGCAGACACTACCAGTCATGTACCTGGCAAGAATCTGGTTGCAGCAGAAGCTCTGTCCCGTTCTCCTTCAGTATGACCACTGACAGCAGAAGCTCTGTCCCGCTCTCCTTCAGTACGACCACTGACAGCAGAAGCTCTGTCCCGTTCTCCTTCAGTATGACCACTGACAGCAGAAGCTCTGTCCCGCTCTCCTTCAGTACGACCACTGACAGCAGAAGCTCTGTCCCGTTCTCCTTCAGTATGACCACTGACAGCAGAAGCTCTGTCCCGCTCTCCTTCAGTACGACCACTGACAGCAGAAGCTCTGTCCCGTTCTCCTTCAGTATGACCACTGACAGCAGAAGCTCTGTCCCGCTCTCCTTCAGTATGACCACTGACAGCAGAAGCTCTGTCCCGTTCTCCTTCAGTATGACCACTGACAGCAGAAGCTCTGTCCCGTTCTCCTTCAGTATGACCACTGACAGCAGAAGCTCTGTCCCGCTCTCCTTCAGTACGACCACTGACAGCAGAAGCTCTGTCCCGTTCTCCTTCAGTATGACCACTGACAGCAGAAGCTCTGTCCCGCTCTCCTTCAGTATGACCACTGACAGCAGAAGCTCTGTCCCGCTCTCCTTCAGTATGACCACTGACAGCAGAAGCTCTGTCCCGCTCTCCTTCAGTAGACCACTGACAGCAGAAGCTCTGTCCCGCTCTCCTTCAGTATGACCACTGACAGCAGAAGCTCTGTCCCGTTCTCCTTCAGTACGACCACTGACAGCAGAAGCTCTGTCCCGTTCTCCTTCAGTATGACCACTGACAGCAGAAGCTCTGTCCCGCTCTCCTTCAGTATGACCACTGACAGCAGAAGCTCTGTCCCGTTCTCCTTCAGTATGACCACTGACAGCAGAAGCTCTGTCCCGCTCTCCTTTAGTATGACCACTGACAGCAGAAGCTCTGTCCCGCTCTCCTTCAGTATGACCACTGACAGCAGAAGCTCTGTCCCGTTCTCCTTCAGTACGACCACTGACAGCAGAAGCTCTGTCCCGTTCTCCTTCAGTATGACCACTGACAGCAGAAGCTCTGTCCCGCTCTCCTTCAGTACGACCACTGACAGCAGATGCTCTGTCCCGCTCTCCTTCAGTACGACCACTGACAGCAGAAGCTCTGTCCCGCTCTCCTTCAGTACGACCACTGACAGCAGATGCTCTGTCCCGCTCTCCTTCAGTATGACCACTGACAGCAGACGAGTCGCAGTTCGCGGAGGAAGTTTCAGAGCAAGCAAATCTAGTCATGGGACAGATCCCAGCAACGGAGACCAGATTGGCGGAGATTAGAGCAAACCAGCAGGAAGACGAAGTATGTCGCCAAGTAATGACATACTGCTTAGAGGGATGGCCGACATTTCCTTCTCTGCCAGGAACTCTGAAGCCGTACTGACAAGTCCAGAATGAACTGACTATCCAACAAGGACTTTTATTGGAAGGAGTGAGACTTGTAATTCCCAGCTGCATGAGATGGGAGATGTTAGACAAGTTACACGAATGCCACCAGGGTGTGGTTAAGTGTCGGTTGCGAGCCAAGTTATCACTTTGGTGGCCAGGGCTGAGTAAGCAGCTAGAAGAGCTTGTGACGAACTGCACAGCGTGTGCTAGAGAGCGGCATATTCATGCAGAGCCTATGATCCCTTCAGAGTCAAGACTGTGACCGTGGCAAAAGGGTACCACTGACATGTTCGTCTACAATGGGCGTGCTTACCTACTCTTTGTGGACTACTACTCGAGCTACGTGGAAATCGCCAAACTGGACACTGTCGCTTCTTCAGATGTCATCCATTTTAAGTCGATATTCGCGAGGCATGGCATCCCGGAGACAGTTGTTTCGGCCAATAGCCCACAATACGCAGCTCAGAAGTTAACGAAATTCGCAGAAGACCAGGGATTCACACACATTACCAGCAGCCCTCAGTACCCGCAAAGTAACGGGAAAGCGGAACGAGCGGTGCACACGGTTAAGAATTTACTGAAGAAGTCAGCGGATCCGTACAATGCCTTGCTATCTTACCGTGCTACACCTCTCGAATGCGAATATTCGCCATCACTACTGCTAATGGGAAGGCAGTTGCGTACCAAGATTCATGTGGTGCCATCAACACTCGAACCTCTTTGGTTGAATCGAAACAGCTGCAGGATAAACAAGAGAACATGAAGCGAAAACAGAAGAAAACGTACGACCACTACCATCGCGCACGACCACTGGGTATTCTTCAGCCAGGTGATTCCGTGTGGGGACAAGACGCCAAGACTAGTGGCATGGTGATCGGGCAGACTGACTCACCTCGCTTATACTTAGTGCGAACGCCAACAAGTTGTCTTCCCAGAAATCGACGACATCTTGTGCCTACGCCGAGTGAGCACACTAGTGTCACCGTCAGTCCGAGCACGAGCTGCCAAGATCGACGTTCGCTGTCGCCAGAGGAACAGCCGAAACAGATGTCACCAACTGTGATGCGCTCTCCAGTTGCGCAACCTGTGACTGCCATCACTAGATCCGGACGGTTGTCGGCGCCTCCAAAGAGATTGGATCTGTGATTTGGGACTTTCTAAACTGTTATAGTTTAGTCAGGGACACGTTCCGAACAAGGGCAGAATAATCCCTGGAACGTGATCATGACAGATGGTAGTCTGCCAGCTGTCACTATAATCGGACTTTAACGGGAGATGTAGTGTTGTCGTCGCGCGACTACCTCCCCTGGTAAGACGTAACGCAGCCCGACGACCTCGAGAGGGGGGAAGGTGTCAAATGGCTGACACGAGCAGTTTGGAATAAACCGTATAACGTTACAGTATTCGTGTCTGTTGTCAATATTGGCCGGTACACCACAATATGTTCCAGCCACTGCAGACCGAACAAACTCGGGTGACTTCTTAGTCACATGACGCACCCTTCATTTGCCTTTGCAGACCTTTGACTCCGCAATATGTCCTGTCTTGGCACATCGGAAACATCTTTCGAATTTGAACTCGCATGTGGCGCTTGTGGAATATCTCCCCTCACTCTGTTTTGGGGTGAATCTCACTAGATTAACGTTCTCACGGGAAGATGCGCCAACAGTGCCGCCGCCTGTCGAATGAAACTGCCGCGTGTTTTCCTTTACCATCGTTATATTTACAGCAATTACCACCGCCCGCTCGAAAGGTAGATTCGTCATATTGCCGAGTTTCTCCCGAACTGCTGCATGACTGCAGTTTAGTACTCCTTATCCTTCTGTACCCGTGTCCAGAATGTAAATGATTCAGCCGTCTCATTTGGCACTGGTTCAAAATGGTCCTTCAACTTCTTCAACAGTTGGTCTAACGTTTTGCTAGCCGCCTTGTCAGGGCTACATAAATCGGACAATACCTGACAAATGCCCCTTCCCGCTTCACTTAGGAATATCGCTCTGCGCCTGTCCGCGTTGTCATCCGCAATGTTATTTGCCGTTAAATACAACAGCAAATGGTCCTCACAACACGACACCGTCCGTCTCTGTTGTTGGCAGGGGCAGGGGCAGGGGCAGGGGCAGGGGCAGGGGCAGGGGCAGGGGCAGGGGCAGGGGCAGGGGCAGGGGCAGGGGGCAGGGGCAGGGGCAGGGGCAGGGGCAGGGGCAGGGGCAGGGGCTGGGGCAGGGGCAGGGCAGGGCAGGGCAGGGCAGGGCAAGGCAGGGCAGGGCAGGGCAGGGGCACTGGGGCACTGGGGCACTGGGGCACTGGGGCACAGGGGCACAGGGGCACAGGGGCACAGGGGCAGGGGCACAGGGACTACGTGACGCAGCGTGCGGGTGGTAAAGCTATTGTTGTAAACTAGTGGAAGCGTGTGACGTACAGGTGAAAACTTGAGCGACCTAATGTCACTCTCACTTAATTTTGTATGTGATATTTAATCTCACAATGGATAATTATGTAAACCACTCTAACTCTAGACAGATATAAGCAGCAACAGAGAAATGTTTCACTTTTATTGTGAATTGAACCCACCTCAGTAGCATGTGGTGTACAATAGGATCTAAAGTACGTAAGAAACATGGCACGTATTTTAATAATTCAGTTCGTTATTGTGATATTGAAATAATAGTTGATAATGTAGATTAGTAGTGAATGCATAGATGTTGGCAAAGATATTCTATTCATCCATTTTGTATCAGGTGTGATGTCTAGATTTAACATTCACTCATAACTTTATTATATGTTATAGCCTTATAGGTCATGTTAAAGGGGCTGCATTATTAGCAGGAACTATACATTATTCTACTTCCGGACGACGTCACTGTATAACCGGCGGTTATAATGATCGCAGTTTAAATACACAAGGCTGTTAACTTAAAAGATTGGACAATTTGAAAAAGTAATACTTATGCCATAGCACAGCTTGTTTAAAACATATATAACGTCTATTACCCCTAAATCTAGCCTAGCTCAGAGGCGCATCGAGACAAAATGGTTAATCAACCTCGGAGTCGGTCAATATTTCAGTTGTCCACTAAATGGCTGATGGCCTATGGTGAATAAACGAAGTTGTAAATGTACTTTTTTTGATGACATCGAAACTGAGCAATCTGTTTTGGCAACGGACAATAAGTAAATCAGAGATAGGTGATCGTAGCTGGCTATGTTTTCTTATAGGAATTAACAACGAATGAGTGCTCTCGGATCATTTGTCGAGGGAAATTATCCGCTGACAAAAATACTAAGTAACAAGTTATAAAGCGTGCAGGGCTACAAATGTAAATGGCACGCACTGTCGGGGCTATTGTTATCTGTTCACTGCACATCATACATAGCAATGTTCTCGCAGACACGATGCAACATCATACTATAACAAATGTCTTTGAAATTGGCAAGTCAACATAGTTCCGACACAAACATTACTCATCAATGCAAACTACTGCTTTCCAGAAGCACCGCTTATTTTTGTGCGGATTCGTGTTCAACAACGATCACTTCCGACGATCCACACTGACGTAAACATTCTGTTCTGGTAGCACTGTAGTTGACATTCGTTATGAATGTTCATTCCGTGTTTTATCGGTTTCACGAACGACCACTTGTTGTTCCGCACGATCGAATCAGATCATCACACAGCAGTTTGAAATACCACTGCTGAAGCGACACACCACTTCCGGTAGGGAAGCGACACACCACTTCCGGTTGTGACTGCTTCCAGTTTCATCGCAGAACATGTCTGAGAACGAACTACAGACGCTACAATCGGAAACTTGTATGACATTCAAACACTTTGATAGCAGCACACAACTTCCGGTCAATTAATTCCTTTCGGTTTCGTCGCAGAACTCTTCCTAGAGCGAACTGGAGACAGCTTCTTTCGTACAATGGAATCGTAGCAACACATTGCAATTTGAAATTCGCAAACTTTGGAAACGACACACAATTTCTGGCAGCTTCGTTGTTTCCGGTTTCGCCACAGAACACTTCCAAGAGCGAGCTACAGGCCGGTTTTTCTGTATGATCGAATCAGACGAACACTCCACTGTTTGAAATTCGAACGCTTTGGAAGCGACACGCCAATTCCGGTAGCTTTGTTGTTCCCGGTGTCAGCACGATCAGTTCAACACTCAGCGTTTTGCACCATAACCATGTTTCCTCGTTGTTTCCGCTTTCTTCGCTGTTTCCGCTTTCCTAGCCGTTTCCGCTTTCCTCGCCGTTTCCGTTTTTCTCACCATTTCCGCTTCCCTCGTTGTTCACGTTTTCCTCACCGTTTCCCCCTGTTTTCCGTTTTCCCCCCTTTTGTTTCCTCGTTTTCCTCGCCGTTTCCCCGGCCTTTTCCCCTTTTCCGTTGCTCTTTCACGTTTTCCTCGCCGTTTCCGCTTTCCTCGTTGTTCACGTTTTCCTCGCCGTTTCCGCTTTCCTCGTTGTTCACATTTTCCTCACCGTTTCCGCTTTCCTCGTTGTTCACGTTTTCCTCACCGTTTCCGCTTTCCTCGTTGTTAACGTTTTCCTCGCCGTTTCCGTTTGCCTCGTTGTTCACGTTTTCCTCGGCGTTTCCGCTTTCCTCGTTGTTCACGTTTTCCTCGCCGTTTCCGCTTTCCTCGTTGTTCACGTTTTCCTCGCCGTTTCCGCTTTCCTCGTTGTTCACGTTTTCCTCGCCGTTTCCGCTTTCCTCGTTGTTTCCGCTTTCTTTGACTCTTCCGAGAGCAAGTGAGATGTTGTTCGACCCCTCCGACCGCCATCAGCACGATCGGTTGTGATATTCGTCAAGTTACGTGTCGCTTGTTCTGTATGATTTGTCAGACCAACACACCGTTCTAATTTCCCCGCCTTTCCGGTTTCATCGCCAAACATTTCTGACAGCGAACTGGAGACAACTTCTTTCGTACAATGGAAAGTAAATTCACACGTTTTGGAACCGACACACAATTTCCGGTAGTTTCGTTGTTTCCGCTTTCACTTCCAAGAGCGAGCTACAGGCCGGTTTTCTGTATTATCGAATCTGACCAACACTCTACAACTTGAAATTCGAACTCTTTAGAAACGACACGCCAATTCCGGTAGCTTTGTTGTTCCCGGTTTCGTCGCAGAACAGTTTCGAGAACGAACCACAGCACGCTTGTTGCGGACGATCGAATCAGACCTATACGCCAATGTTTGAAATCCGAACGTATTGGTTGGTCGCGACATGCGACTTCCGGTTGCCTCGTTGTTGCTAGTTTCGTCGAAGAATACTTTTCAAAGGAAAGTAGAGACCGCTTGTTATGTACGATCAGTTCACACTCAGCATTTTGCATCATAACCATTTTAGATGTTGCATGTTACCATGTTTCTTCGCTATTCCCGCCTTCCTCGCGGTTTCCGATTTCCACGCCGTTTCCGCTTTCCTCGCTGTTTCCGCTTTCCCGGCCGTTTCCGCTTTCTTTGACTCTTCCGAGAGCAAGTGAGATGTTGTTCGACCCCTCCGACCGCCATCAACACGATCGGTTGTGATATTCGTCATTTAGGTAGTCTCCAAACATCGCAGCCGTTCGTGAGGTTGTCAGTGGTGTAAGTTCTCGTACAACTGCAGTTATCGATTAGATGAAAAACCGCCGTTTGAAATTCGAACGTTTTATAAGCGACAGCTACAGGTCGCTTGTTCTGTATCATTAATCAGACCAACATTCCGCAGTTTTCGATACGATACGCCACTTCCGGTAGCACCGCCGTTTCTGGTTTGGTTGCAGAAAAATTCCGAGAGCGAGCTACAGGCCGTTTGTTCCGTACCATCGTACCAGTTCTTCACTTCACGTTTTGTTCTATATTCACGGTAGAAATTCGTTCTACTTCCGATTTATTCGCTGTTTCCGCTTTCCTCGCCCTTCCTTCCGGTTTCATCGCCAAACACTTCCGAGGGTAAGTGAGAAGTCGCTCGAACCCTCCGACTGTCGTCAGCACGATCAATTGTTACACTCGTCTTTCAAGTGGTCTCCATGTATTCTAACCGTTCGTGCGTTTGTCAGTGTTCGAGGGTTTAGTAGAATTGCAGTTATCGGTCGGTTGATTAACCGCAGTTTGAAATTCGATCGTTTAGGAAGCGACACACCACTTCCGGTACTGTCGTTGTTCCCAGTTTCGACGCAACGCAAGTCCGAGAGCGAGTAACATGGCGCTCGTCCCGTACGACCACATCAGTTCGTCACTTCCGTCGGTTGTGACACTCGTCGTTCGTATGTTCTCCAGATGTCGTAGCCGTTCGTAAGTTGGTTAGTTGGTCAGTGTGTGGAGGTTGTGGTAGAATTGCAGTTGAAAAACTGGCAGGACCCGCGACGTGCACGCTTCTACCATGGGTCCCTTGACATCACGGCGACGACGTTGTCGAGTCTACTGCGAATGAGCGGCGGTCCTCCGTTTCCCGCTCACTGTCAATCCGCAGCAGCCCGACGACACAATGGACAACACGATGGACGTGACGGAGTGCTGCGAATGAGCGGCGGTCCTCCGTTTCCCGCTCACTGTCAATCCGCAGCAGCCCGACGACACAATGGACAACACGATGGACGTGACGGAGTGCTGCGAATGAGCGGCGGTCCTCCGTTTCCCGCTCACTGTCAATCCGCAGCAGCCCGACGACACAAAGGACAAGACGATGGAGGTTCCCGCTCACACTGACTCCCACTCAAGATTGGGCTCCGGGGTCTTTACGCAAACGATGCCGCAGAAGCTGTACCCAAATATGCACGATGCACAGGTGAGCGGGACCCCTCCAACGTGTACAAAACGTCCCTGCTTTGACGAGTCCTCCGAAGAGTCGTCCTCAAAAGAAACGAAAGTCGGCGTGGATCCGAAGTCCGACTCCGACTCCGAATCCTCGTGTGTAGCGGTGTCCCCGATGTCGGCGTGGACACATCGGACGATCACTGCTCGGCAACAGGCGGCGAGGCCAACAACGCCGCCTGCCGTGGCCAAAATGGCCAACACGGCTTCTTCTCCATCTGCCACTGCAAGAGACAATGATGTTGTCAGTGACCAAAAGTTATGTCGACGGGGGCGTTTTGGTGTGTGTTCGTTTTAGTAATACCCAGCATGCAAGATATTCTCGTTTCCGGTCCGTTTTGAGCGATATTTAACGATATCATACACAATTAGTCCCAACCTCGTTGTCCGCAAGCGTATTCAAAGTCAAAATTACTGCAATACGCAAATAATTTGAACATATCTACTTAATAGTTCCCAACTTCTAGATTAGGTTTTGTTCGATGGAAGCCTACACAATTTATAACGGAGGTTTCTGCTGTGGCAATTTCGCCCGCATGCGAAATAATGCAAACTTCGTGCGAGTCGTTGGGGATCTGATCATGAATACAAACGGCAAAATAGCACAAAAACGATTTGGCGGCAGAAGATACTTGTTTTTTTAATTAGTTTCGCGATTTTCCAAACAGCCGGACATGACTTCTACGCACTAGATAAAGAAACACAATTTATTTACCTGCTGGTGGCGTCCCATCGGGCCCTACAACGGAACGGGTTCGATTAGAAGACACAAGTGCATGGTCGCCACCAATGTGACACAGCGTATAACATTATCACAGATACAAACGAAATTAGAACAACAAGTCACTGGGCAGTGAAACTGTTCTTTTATCTAGCCGAATAGTTGTGTTACATCTGTTTGTTCTCTTGTTCTGCGGCGTTTTCAGTTTCAAGAGTCTGCTCTGTAACAGTTCTCGGTTGTTGTTTATCATTTGTCCGCGGCAAACACGCCCATCGCCTAGCCAGGGTATGCAACTGAATCGATCGCACTCCCGTCATTAAACAACCCAGAACATGAACCGCTTGACCCCAGCATTACAATTATGATTATTACAAAACACAATATTTTAATAAACAATTCAAATATATTTTCATTAAAATACAATCAATCAAATTATTTGATCTAGCATTAATAAAATAAACTGTATCCCCTTATCGGGGATTTACAGTTGCGAACTCTCGCCAGCAAAGAGAGCGCGCTATCACTGTGACGTCAATGTGACGTCACACATTTTTAAAAGGTCGCTGGTAATTTGGATCTTGGTATATACGCGGGGGGAGGGCATAAAGGCTATTTTGCACTTAATTTTGTAAAGTAATAGTAAGCAGTTTCAGTAGTAGGAGAAAAGACCCGTCATATCCGGACCCACCGAGATGGAATCCAATGACATCATGCTGGTCATCTTCGACCGGGATGTTCGAACGTCATCAGTTACCGCAAGACTACATCGGTTTAAGAAGTTATAGCAACATATTATACTTTGCTTTGCCTATATTTATTTACTTATGGACTTGGATATTTATTTACCTTGGACTTGGTCTAAAAATCTATATTACGGGTTTCATTGCAAAGACATCAGTACATTTTATTTTTCTTCGCGAAGATAGATAGGCTGTACTATTATTAAACAACAATAAATGTTTTCGTTTTGCCGCAGAGAAACAGTTTTTGTCAGTCGTCAACTAATAAAAATATCGTGAATAGTTATTACTAATATTAGCCACATTTTTAACGTCAGCTAGATACGGGGGTCTAATTTCAACATTCTGTTTCATGTAATTAGCAACATCGCTTTGTAATAGCACAATTAAGTAGCGAATATAAATACCTCCAATCGGGGCACCGAGAGCTGTTGACAACAACACGAGTGTCAGAAAAATCATCATATTGCGTGAAGCAAAGAATATACGAACTGCGGTACGTCTGTAAGAAACAGCGAATGAACGGTGACGTCAATCACTAACTGTGACGTCACTACCGCGTGCTGCGTAATGATTTCACCGAGAAAAGTTCTTTTACCGGAAGATGCGCCGAAGGAACTATATGCTCTCTGCGCACACAAACTAGCAGGGCCTGGGTTCGAATTAGATTTAACAAGATTTAACAAGATTGCCACCTAGAGATTCAACTTTAGATGGCAGGTGGACTAGGAAGCCATTTGGCTTATCGAGAGTCCAACCTATCTATCTAAGTATACCCCGCCCTTCTTAGGTATATGTCGATTTTATTTTTTAATATATTAACACTACTAGCACCTACACAATCAGCTGATAATCTGTTCCATTCGTTTACTGTTCTTTGTGAAAATTAAAATTTTCTAATATCTAGTCTACACTGCTTCTTTGCTAATGTATCTCCATGTCCTCTAGTCCTTCTCTCTTCCTTGACTGTGAAAAAAATATTTCTGTCAATATTTTCATATCCATTCAATATGTTAAACACCTCAATCTGATCTCCTCTCAATCTTCTGGTTTCTAGTGTTGTTAAACCACATTCTTTTAGACGCATTTCATAACTAATATTCCTGAGTTTTTTATCATTTTGGTTGCTCTCCTTTGTACTCTTTCTAGCATATCAATATCCTTCTTGCGATATGGCCTCCATGCTTGAATACAATATTCTAAGTGAAGCCTAACTATTATTTTATACAGCGGTATTATTAGTTCTTTTTCTTTGTACACTATATTTCGCCTAATTAATCCAAGAATTTGGTTTCCCTTCGCTGCTGCAATTCCACACTGCTCTGATACATTCATGTCAGCACTAATAGTTAACCCTAAGTCCTTTTCCCTTAAGGTAGTATTTAGTACAGTACCACCCATTGTATATTGTGCATCTTCATTCCCATGTCCTGTGTGAAGGCACTTAGACTTTCCAAAATTAAGCAGCATTTGCCACTTCTCATACCATTCTATCAACTTATTAAGATCATCTTGTAAATGCTGTCTATCTGCATCACTTTTAATTTTCCTAAACACTTTTGTGTCGTCCGCAAACTTCATCACCTTGTTTGTTATGTCATCATCCAAATAATTGATCTATATTAAGAATAAAATAGGTCCCAGTACTGATCCCTGCGGTACTCCACTCAAAACCGCTTTCCAGTTTGAAACCTCCCCATCAACTACTACTCTTTGTCTTCTATCAATAAGCCATTTTTCTATCCAGTTGATCATTCCATTTCCTATGCCATGGGCCTTTAGTTTAAGTAGTAGTCTTTGGTGTGGCACTTTGTCACAGGCTTTTTTTTAAATCTAAGTAGATTATATCTACTTGTGATCCCTCGTCTACCCACTTTGTGACATCTTCCAAAAAACATAACATATTTGTTAAGCATGACCTCGCTTTTAAAAACCCATGTTGAGATGGGTTTATCAATTTATTTTTAACAAGAAAATCAACCAGGTGATCTTTAATTAGTCTTTCTAATAGTTTGCAAATCGCCGATGTTAAACTCACTGGTCTATAGTTCTCTGACTTGTTTCTCGAACCTTTTTTAAATAATGGTATAATGTTTGCTTCTTTCCATTCTAACGGAACTATTCCCTCCTCTAATGACAAACTGAACACTGTTGCAAGCGGTATGCTGATTTGTTCTACAATTTCCAATAGTAATTTGGAAGGAATCCCATCCACTCCAGGTGATTTGTTATCCTTCATATCTCTTATTTTCATAGCTACCATTGTTGGGGTTACAATTAGTTGTCCTAAATAGTCAAACTCTCTCCCTTCGAACTTAGTCTCAAGTACTGGTAATATACTAATATCTTCCCTGGTAAACACCGAACTAAAGTACTCATTTAGGTTTTCTGCCATTAAGAATCATCTGTTATTATGTTTCCATCACTACCTTCTAGAGGACCGACCTTATCCTGAACTTTCTGTTTACTTCGAACATACGCATAAAAACTCTTGCTGTTATGTTTTATATTAAAAGCTATTTTTTGTTCGTAGCTTCTCTTTGAATTTCTAATTTCAGCTGTAGCTTTAATAAGTGCTTCTTTATAAATGCTATAGTCTTCTTCACTTCCGGTATGTCTATATGTCTTCCACATCATTTGCTTGTACTTGATTTTTCTAATGACTTCCTTCGATAAGTGTTTCTTCTTTGACCGTTTCCCTTGTTTTTTAAGGGGACAAATTTGTCAACGACGTAGTCAATTTCACGGTTTAAAATAGTTCAGCATTCTGTTGCTGTCTTATTCTTCAGTGTGTTATTCCAGTCTATCTTTGCTAAATATTCCCTCATATCCTTATATCTTCCTTTGTGAAATTGTTTCCTGTACTTTATTTTTCTATTCCGTTCTCCCTTTACTTTGATGATAAAATGTATCTGGTTGTGATCACTACACCCCAGTGGCTCACATATCTTGACATTATCAACAAATTCCTTCTGTGAGCTCAATACTATGTCTAACACGTTCTCGCCCCTGGTTGCTTCTAACACATGTTGAGAAAGGAAACTATATTGTACTAAATTTAAAAACTCTTGATCCTCCCTCCCGGTACTCTGTAGAGATGTCCACTGTATATGCCCATGGTTAAAATCCCCCATAATAATACAGTCCCGTTTACTCACTTCTTTGATAGCGTTATGTATTTTTTCATTCTCTTCCATGCTTATGTTTGGACTCCGATACACTAACCCAACAGATAATGTTGAGTTTCCTGTAACTAAGTTACACCAGAGAGCTTCTTCACATTATGCTTCTTTTTCTAATTTTATTCCATAAGCTTGGATGGATTCTTTAATATATAAAATAACTCCGCCTCCCCTTCTTCCTAATCTATCTTTCCTAAACATGACATATCCTGTCATTCCTAATTCGGCATCTGATATATCGGGTGTGGCCTAAGATTCAGTTACTCTAATTATGTGAAGGTCAATATCTTCTACCATAATGTTTAGTTCATTTATGCTCCTTGCATTTAAACAAACACATTTATAACCAAATTCCGTAGGGCTTTCCAGGCTGTTCTTTGCTGATGTCTTTTTGCTATCTTTATCTATGCCTCTAGTATTTGGCTTCTCTGTGTATCCCCCCTGCGAAACTAGTTTAAAAAGTTGCAACCTGTTCCATTGTCCATCGATCGATGAAGGTTCTCGGAGAACACTGCTGCGCCCTTTCCGCTTAGATGGAGGCCATCTCTCATAAACATGTCTTCTTTCCCCAAAAAAACCCATAATAATACACTTAGGTCAGAGGTTTACGGTTACGACCTAGATTATGGTTAAGTCACAGGATTATGGTGCAAAGTGCAGACGCTGTCATGTTATGGGGGAAATTACATGATAGCTAGGGGACGCTGATACGCAACTCAGGCCGAGGACGTAGGCCCTAGACCTAATCGGGTTCTTTACACGCTCGCTGTTAATTTCCATTGTCTGTTCAACATTGAGTTCTTCTTGACTGCTCTTATAACTATAGGGCATATCTAAAACGTCTAACAAATGCAGGATATAATGACTGGATGACTGGATGACTGGATGACTGGATGACTGGATGACTGGATGACTGGATGACTGGATGACTGGATGACTGGATGACTGAATGACTGAATGACTGAATGACTGAATGACTGAATGACTGAGTGACTGAGTGACTGAGTGACTGAGTGACTGATTGAGTGATTGAGTGATTGAGTGATTGAGTGATTGAGTGATTGAGTGATTGAACGAACGAACGAACGAACGAACGAACGAACGGACGAACGGACGGACGGACGGACGGACGGACGGACGGACGGACGGACGGACGGACGGACGGACGGACGGACGGACGGACGGACGGACGGACGGACGAGACGACAGACGGACGGGGACGGACGGACGGACGGACGGACGGACGGACGGACGGACGGACGGACGGACGGACGGACGGACGGACGGACGGACGGACGGACGGACGGACGGACGGACGGACGGACGGACGGACGGACGGACGGACGGACGGACGGACGGACGGACGGACGGACAGACAGGGCGGACGGACAGACAGACAGAGCGACGGACAGACGGACGGACGGACGGACGGACGGACGGACGGACGGACGGACGGACGGACGGACGGACGGACGGACGGACAGACAGGGCGGACAGACGGACGGACGGACGGACGGACAGACGGACGGACGGACGGACGGACAGACGGACGACGGACAGGGCGGACGGACGGACGGACGAGACGGACGGACGGACGGACGGACGGACGGACGGACGGACGGACGGACGGACGGACGGACGGACGGACGGACGGACGGACGGACGGACGGACGGACGGACGGACGGACGGACGGACGGACGGACGGACGGACGGACGGACGGACGGACGGACGGACGGACGAACGAACGAACGAACGAACGAATTAGAAATTACACACTTTATGCATATTTGCCGCGCTTTTACGGATGCTGGGATGTGACGTCATAGCTGGTAAACTCATTCTGAAAATTCCGCGGGATCTGCGGGCAAGTCGTGTTTAATATAACATTTCAAACATATAGATATTTTTATGTATTTAAAAACACATTCAAATGTTACATATAATAGTGTATATGCAACAAAAGAATTTTTTTAATTCCGTGTTGTTATTCCCTTTAAAAGTTTTTGTTTTGAAAAGGAGCCGAGAAGAAGTGTAAAAAATCGCCTTGTGAATAAATTATAGTATAGGGATATTGTTGTGCTCATTATTTTTAATAAAAACGTACCTACTTCCGAGGAGTTTTCCAATTTATCAATTAAAAATGGACATTTGTAGAAGCAAAACGTTCTGCCGCGACTTCTCATCAGGTCTAGTTCTGCTAATAATGATCATTTAGCTGCTAGCGTGAGTCAACGGTGGATGGAGCCCTAACCCAGTGTGTGGCGGTGTCCACACGTACGAACACAGAACACTGTCTGGGCAACAGAATGCCTGCCTCTAGCTGCTGAATTCTGCACCATCTGTATGCTGTATGCTGAATGTTTCCGAAACCTTGCTAGCAAGACATAAATTGGTTCTTTTTATCGAATCTGGCCCCACTTCGATTTTGTCGGTATAACTGTATTTTTGCATACGTTTTATACCTCAGTAAAATATTTGCATCATTCGACGTCATCCTATATTAATATTACGAAAATGTACGTATTAATATTACGAAAATTACCGACTGACCGACCGACCGACCGACCGACCGACCGACCGACCGACCGACCGACCGACCGACCGACCGACCGACCGACCGACCGACCGACCGACCGACCGACCGACCGACCGACCGACCGACCGACCGACCGACCGACCGACCGACCGACCGACCGACCGACCGACCGACCGACCGACACGAACCGACCGACCGACCGACCGACCGACCGACCGACCGACCGACCGACCGACCGACCGACCGACCGACCGACCGACCGACCGACCGACCACGACCGACCGACCGACCGACCGACCGACCGACCGACCGACCGACCGACCGACCGACCGACCGACCGACCGACCGACCGACCGACCGACCGACCGACCGACCGACCGACCGACCGACCGACCGACCGACCGACCGACCGACCGACCGACCGACCGACCGACCGACCGACCGACCGACCGACCGACCGACCGACCGACCGACCGACCGACCGACCGACCGACCGACCGACCGACGACCGACCGACCATGACCGACCGACCGACCGACCGACCGACCGACCGACCGACCGACCGACCGACCGACCGACCGATCCGACCGACCGACCGACCGATCGTCTCCGTCCGTCCGTCCGTCCGTCCGTCCGTCCTCGTCCGTCCGTCCGTCCGTCCGTCCGTCCGTCCGTCCGTCCGTCCGTCCGTCCGTCCGTCCGTCCGTCCGTCCGTCCGTCCGTCCGTCCGTCCGTCCGTCCGTCCGTCCGTCCGTCCGTCCGTCCGTCCGTCCGTCCGTCCGTCCGTCCGTCCGTCCGTCCGTCCGTCCGTCCGTCCGTCCGTCCGTCCGTCCGTCCGTCCGTCCGTCCGTCCGTCCGTCCGTCCGTCCGTCCGTCCGTCCGTCCGTCCGTCCGTCCGTCCGTCCGTCCGTCCGTCCGTCCGTCCGTCCGTCCGTCCGTCCGTCCGTCCGTCCGTCCGTCCGTCCGTCCGTCCGTCCGTCCGTCCGTCCGTCCGTCCGTCCGTCCGTCCGTCCGTCCGTCCGTCCGTCCGTCCGTCCGTCCGTCCGTCCGTCCGTCCGTCCGTCCGTCCGTCCGTCCGTCCGTCCGTCCGTCCGTCCGTCCGTCCGTCAAAATTTTCATATAAGACACCGCGACGCCATCTTGCGAGAACTTAGCAACTCACGACACGCGCCCGTCGTGGAAAATTTCGATTTGGCTGTTAGCAATCTTATTTTGACACACTGTATGAATTTCCTCAGCTGACGCACACTTTCAGCGTGAGTATGGACCATTTCCGAGAAACATAATGTTGATCATGTGACCGTGGTGGACGATAGTGTGGGTTTGGTTTCACATATGACTTCTGGGCATAACCGGATGTCCGATTATACAACTGCCTGGTTATTCCCCAGTCACACCAGATTATTAAATGTTGCATCTTATGGCTGATTAGCACAAGACAAAAATATACATAAAAGCTGGCAGCAAGGGCAGGTAAGGGCAGTTTCGTGGCCAAAACTAGATTATGATAATAGGCTACAAAGAAAGAATAAACTAGTTAACCAGCTAATGATCAATTTGTTCGACTATTTCTGAACGGCTTATCTGGTAAGCAGCTGATAGTACTATGCATGCCTAGGCGAGACTAGTTCTATAAATCTATGGCTTTGAGAGAGTTATTTAATAGTTTGTAGGCATACCCCACACCAAATCCGGTTTTGCCCCACATATGGGGCAAAACTAGATGGCTAAGTCCAAAGGTTTTTTCGGGGATAATTACATTACTGCTGGTAGTGGTTAATAGTGGTCTTGGCAAGAGCGTCATGGGTAAGCATCCCAATTGGGTGGTGCGTGGTTTCTGCAGTGAACAGCCTATCAGTAGCCCAGTCTTGTACATTAACCATCCGGTTATGCCCCACTCTCCCCTACGTCTCCGTAGAATCTACACGAACAATGTAGCGCCCACAACGATTAGGGTTTATGTTGAATATAGTTTAGGAATTTCAATGCAAGCCAGTTGAAGACTTCTATAGAAGCAATCATAGGTCGAAACCGCACCAGAACAAATAAATAATATCACCGTTGTAAGCGGGTGCGAAACAATCTGTTGTTTATTATAATGAATTTTCATTTATTTTAGCAAATTTAGGGTACATCTATGTAGCCTACCTGTGGAACAGTTAGAAATGTACTTGCATTATCGATGGGTATGCGATGGGCTGGTCTTTATCGCTCATCTAGGGCGAGACAAAGCAATATATTTGCATCACCGGCCTAGTAAAACTGAAATATCAAAAATCTTCATTGAAGTACGCGCGCGACTAAAACACACCGGTTGTGCCATCTAACGGATCCATAACGGACTAGTTTATGCGCAGCGGAAACAATCACATGTGACACAGTCTTTTCGCCATATTGCTTTTTTAGTAGTGAGTGTTTCCGTAACTTTCCAGATTCAAATCACTCTTTTATCGTTAACATCCGTACATAATTGTTTAGTAGTTTAAACTCACATAATGTGTCATATTAAATGTACAATCGGTAACAATATTTAATGCCATTATACGCCAGTTTAGTCGCCAACATGATTTAACTTAAGGATAGCTGGCGATAGTGATTAACAATAATACCAAATATATCATCTAGCAAAATACCCGGTTTTGCACAATTCAGCAGCAGAAAATAGAGCATATGTATTTACTAATGAAATTGGTATTACAATAAATGTCGATTTGAATAAGTAATGTTTGGAATGTGGTTGTATCGTTAGATATATTACTGCGAATTGTGCGAGCGATAATATGGTGTTCGAAGGTTGCACGTGAATATGGCCCCTATACCGCGTTGCCCACACCTCGTTTATGACGTGTACAACGTTTCTATCGATGTGCTAGTTCGAGAACAACAACTTTTGGCACTTATGCAGAATTCGGACCCACCTCAATTTTGCCATTAGAAGTATAACTGTTTGCCTATATTAGATACCTCACACAAACTCTAATCCTAAACATGATCAATCAGCATTCCCAGGTATATTATGTTTCACAAATATTGCATTTTGAGACCCAAATAGCACTCCGATTTGTGCCAGTCACAAGCACTGCGGAACATGTGTTAGTGTGCCGTGCACATGGAATGAGTGATAAACAGTTTGTTTATGCAGACCGCGCTGTCTTTTCGACCTCAAAGGTCTGCTAAGACGCGCTGTTTATAAAACATTAAATATGTGCAAGATGAAGTTAAAAGATTGAATTAATAAAATCAAATGTTGGCAAATATGCAGTTATAATGGCAAAATTGAGGTGGGTCCGTATTCTGCATAAGTGCCCAACTTTTGCATCAAGGATACCATCTAGTTGTGACATTTAGCTTTTAGGCACAATTAGAGTCAGGTCCCCAAATCCATGATAGCACCCCAGTCCACCGACCAAACAGCGGGGTCAGCTCCGAACAGGCACATTTTCTGGTAATAGCTTCCTTACCTTAGGATAACTTAGGACGGTTCTGATCATAGGATCCTGTTTTCCTCTATCAGGGGTTGACAACATTTTCTTCTCAGACATGTAACATTAATAATAGCAAGCTGAATACTTTGTCTTTCTACCTTGAGCATATTTATTCATTAGTTACTTTGTATAATAGACTACTTTATAACTTTTTATTATTGAAAGCATACATGTGCCTATTATATAAAGAAAATTATACCCAAACCTGTGAATTAATCCAAAACAGTGATGCTGTCTGACGACTAGCTTCAAGCAGTGACACTACATAAGAAAAGTGTATGTTTCACCACTTGCTAGACTATCTTCTTGGCAAAGTTACGCAGCCAAGCAAGAGTCGGTTAGACAAGACTAGCCATATAGGAAGTTACTGGGCAACTAGATGAAACACCCTTGTGGTGATACCTGTAAAATGTATTCTAAAACCACATAACACATTTCGTTGACAAATAATATGACTTACCAAAGTTTAAATTTTTTTAGCAGTCAAACCTGATGAAATCATATTTATGTGCCATAAAATACAGCATGTGGCTCATGATGCTTTCTTTGTGTGGTTTCCATTTTGGTATTACCAGATAATTATGAAAATAATAGCCACTGCTCGTGTTACATGCAATGGTTAGGATGCAAATTTTGATTCCCTCCAGTTGTGTGTGGATCCGTCGTCAAATTGGGGCGGGTATTTGCACTGTTCCCATGGCTGATGCAGCAGGGGTTGAGCACAATTACACTTCCTGGTCCAATCCATACGAATGTAGTACCTTAATAATCGTTGAGGTTTAAAAAAAATTATGTGAAATGAGTACAGTTTGCCTTGCCTATCCCGTAGTCTTAGTGGACCGTTGGGGCGCCACAGATGACCTGGCAACCAGCTCCCTTCATTCCTCTCGCCTCTCAGTCTTCCTCATGGCGGTGCCCAGTGTCATGCCCTTCCATTCTGTTGTGTGTTGAGTACAGTAGACCTGGCATATTAGTAGATTCAGTGCTATAATGTATCTGCAATGTAATGACGCGTATTAGGCAGAGTGTAGTTGGCATGGTTTTTAGCCATATTGTTCTTACATGTTCACATGGATGCATTTTTTTCAAGGGTATAGTTTCCATATGTTCTGACAAAACGTTAACATGGCCGCAAATGGGAAAATCAGTAGAGCTTTATGCTCAGTAGCAACTGGTGAAGTCGATTGCAATTCCATTCCCTCCATAGTGTGCAGAGACGATCAGCCAGCCAAACAGTAGCACAGCGCAACGACCCTTGGCTTCCAAGGATGATTTGCACCAACATTGTGTGATGATGATGTTAAATGACCAATCTGTTATCCTGCGGAATGTTTACTTTATGTATGCACCCTCTCCTTTGTAGGCTCACTGCATTTGACTGAGTGAAATGGCCAAGTCAAAGAACCACACGGCTCACAACCAGAGTACGTATATCACAAAATAAAAACTAAACACAGAACCACATTTGTGTGTACTAGTTAGTGCTGGTTCGATATTCGATATATCGAAGTATCGCGATACTTGCGAAAGTTCGATACCGATATTTAGTGGTATCGCGATACTTCAATATTTTTGGTATCGAGCGCCCACTGTTCGATACCTTCGATACCTTCGATATTTCTATACTTGACATCGAGTCCATTCGACGACGTCGATGCGAAGACGCAACATCGTTGTTGATGACGACGTTGTTTACTGGAAGCTTTCACTACAGCGCTTCGAAACCTAAATTGACTTAGGCGTCGTTGTTTTAAAATAATATAAAATGTGAATTGTTTTCTAAAACTTTATTGTATAGTTAGTCTGTATAATAACTGTTTTCTGTGTGCGATCTTAGCCTAGGTCAGACTCCGCTTAGCCTCGTTATCCAAACCAAAGTTCGTACGTGACGCTCTCGTTTGGTGGCACTACCATGCCATCTTTCTCCCTACTTTACTTACAGTTACGCGTACAAAAACACACATCCTATAGTATTTTTTATAGAGTGTATTGCATGCACTAGTATTTATGAAATTAGTTTAATAATAATATTGTTAATATAAATAATTATTCGAGCGCGGAGTGCGGAGGCTTTGTTTATCCGGGTTCCGTTTGGTGGCGTTGTTTGGTGGCGCCACCACTTTCCGTACATGACGCCCACAATCAAGACGAACGACAACAAGTCGCAACGTTCATCGCTAATTTGGCACTTTTCCAACAAAGAGTGTCTGCTATGCTAGAAACGTCTCAAAGATAGCGGGGGAAATACATCGAATTTGATGAAACATGTCACCAATCAAGAAGCTACCAAAACATGATGATCAACTTTCATCGTACGGCATGTCGATGTCGTGACTCGTGGACAACGACGTCGCATTGCCATTGACTCAAGAACGTGTTCTATCGAAATATTCGACAATGAGCAAGCAGTGGACATCAAGTTACAGTCGAAGCGAATCGCCATCAGTTGCCGAATCTACTATGTAACTGGCCACAGCGTCAAGAAATGACATATACGACGTGACTGATTAACGATGACGATTCGCTTACTGCATCTACTGTCACTGTGACACTGGCACTGGCCAAACAGGTTCACCACTGGCAGAGCCAGAGGTAGAGGAAGAAACTGACCTGTTCTTGAAAACAGTTGCAAAAACATAATGGGGCTTGTTATGTGTACTTGATAACGTGGTAATTTAAGTTTTATATTAAAATAATACTGGTGTAAACTGTGAAGTACAATTGTAATTTAAATTAATATTTTTCTATTATTAGTGTTATTTTATTGTAATCATCTATAGTGACTATACAGTTTTGATGCTAAATCACAATTATCTTTACGATACAATTAATAATAAAAAAGTTATAACAGTGAGTGTTCAGCTGTGCTGGCAGTGACACTATTATAAGTGATAGGTGTTTTTATATAATAATAACATATTATTTGTATGTTTCATTTGTTTCAGCTGTATTTGCTGATGGTCATTTTAGGAGACACATTGACTTGAAATTAAGCTGCTATATTAAAGTACATTTAAAACAGCTGGGGTGAAGTACTGTTATTAATTTAAAATAATTCAGTGCAATTCAATAATTTATTTGTAACTAGGTATTTTATTGCAGCTGTCTTTATTGTTTTAATATTCTATTACAGTTACCTTTTAGTTTTACAACAGTAATCAATTATATTGAAACTGTTGTTTGTGTACTTACAAAATTGAAAATTGCATATTAATCATTGTTTGCATGACTATAAAATTATCACACATTTCCCTACAAGTGAAAAATTGTATGTGTTTCTGTGGCATTAGTCTAAGTGTATAGTAGTGTGTTTCTTTGGAGATCTCTACTGTACTGAATTACACTTACAAGGTAAATTTCGAGTATCGACTAAAAATCTGGTATCGATTGATATCGAAGAATTCTGGTATCGATCGGTAAAAACTAATTCTGGTATCGAACCAGTAATATATCGATCAGTATCGAAGAATTCTGATATCGAACCAGCACTACTTCTGTTGCATACTGTGCTTCTACTGGGAACCGTTCTGTGTGAAAATTATACTTAATTACAACGTGAGTATCGAGTATCGAAAAAAAATTCAGGTATCGAACAAAACCTGGTATCGAACCAGCACTAGTGTGTACATTGTATATACCAAAGTTGTAACTCCTTTAATGTGAATACCAGGTATATGGTTTATGCCAATACGTCGTAGAATAATTATGGGTGGGACAATGATCTTAACTGTGGGCTTTGGCTGTAATAAATGTACATTTTCCCTGTGTTTGTTGCATGGCTAAAATACACCTTTGACACTGTGGATCTACAACAAAGACATGCCTGAAATGTTTGTTTTGATTGCAGACCGCAAGCAACACCGCAACTCCATCAAGCGTCCTAGGGCTTGTCGGTACCCATCTATGAGAGGGGTATGTAATGTTATCCATTGTGTATGATGTATGAAAAGCAGGAATTCGATCGTCATTTATTTACTTTTATTTAGTTGGGGTGTATTTTGGAATATCTTGATTATTTGGCCACCCTTGTAAATAAAAAATTAGATCAAAATATTCTTAATTTTATTTGATTTCAGAATATTAAAACAAATAATTGAATATGAATTGTTTTTATTTTGTAAAGAAATGTCTTCTACAAATTTGTTTATGGGTTATGACAGATGGGGGGGGCATTGGATGTTTATTCGTATTCAATTACCCCAACTAGATAGGTGCATGTTTACAGTTAAATATTATGTTATCCAGGTGTGTTGTTTCAAAACTTGTACAGAAATAAACTGCCACTGTCACTTTCGTTGTGAATAATTATATATATATATATATATATAAGATTAAGTTGCATTCATGGTAATGTATCTGTTGTGTATAATTATGATGCAATTATGTGTTAAGAAAAATATAAGATTGAAATTTAGCGTGGCTACAGAGGATGTCACAGTTGTTTAGGCCACAGTTAGAATGATGAACCCTTCCGTGCGTGCGTGTTTGTGTGTGTGTTCATATTTGGTCACTAGGTGGTGCCACTGTTTCTCCACGTACTATGCATGCCCTCGGGTAGCCTCGATTAACCCAACGCCGTGAGGTGGCAGCACTTTTTAGCCCATTAAAACAGCCTGGGGAATTAATTGGCTGCCGATGTAATCGACAGGGCGGCCTTACCCCAGATTAGGGTAGAAACCGAATTTTAAATGACAAATTAAATAAGGATGCCTTTTTAACAGATAATGCTGTATTATAAAAACTATTTAAAATAACAAAATATATTTAAAAAATAATTTGCAGTTGTTTATAAAGTAGGAATTATGGCAGGAATAACCGATATCCATGAGGTGACAGGATTGTTTAGCTCCATACGGATAACATACAAATTAAATGAGGATACCTTTTATCAGATAATACTGTATTATTAATACTGTATTATAAAAACTATTAAAAATTATACTTATATAAAAAAATACAAATTTGCAGTTGTTTATGAAAATAGGAATTACGGCAGGATTAACAAGTATCCGTGAGGTGACAGCATTGTTTAGCCCACACGGATAACATTCAAACGCCGGTAAAGTCACCAGACTGTCTTCTCTGTGAAGTTACGCAGCTGAGTGACAGTTGGTTAAGCGAGCCTAGACCTCGGGTGGCTGGTTACCTCGTACGGGTCCGTTGGTTGGTCACGTTGCTGCCCAAGCTGATGTGATCACACGTTTGGCCTACGCATTTCATGCAGTACCTGGTGTGTCTGGCTGATGGGGGACATCACAGGAGCATGTGCCATGTTGTTGTAGTGCAGGATCTTGTAAACTGTTTGGCCTCAATGGACCAATTTGTGTGCTTGTTAACTCGTGCGGTGTTCAGAGAAGGCTGCGATAAAACAAATTTATGTTGTGCCGGTTGAAGCAAACGTGGAAATTATTATTTATGCTGATTCGGCTGTTGAGTTAGTAATTTAATTACAAAACTTATGTAACAGAGGAAGAATTGGTCCTCTGTGTTTTTATATATTTAAGGCTCATTGACCTCCTTTCTCAGTTTTGTTTTTAAGGATGGTTCTTCTGTTATAATTTATTATTAACAGAAAATTCACTGAATCAGGTATACTTAATTCCAGTATGGAAGAGCTATTTCCAGTATGGAAGAGTTATTTCAAAGCAATGAGGTCCTGTAATGACAAATTCCAATGTCCATGCTTTGTTTATAATTTTAACATGTTATTGATACAACTGTCAAATTGCAAATGTTGTTTTGGGCTTGTTAAATGCAGTCTTGCGGGTAGCACATATGATTTTTTCTAGAATATTAACATTTGATTGTCTGGTCGATGGCCTGGCACCAGTGTGATTGGTATCTGGTAACAGTAAGTTCGCTGAATTGCTTTTCTAGAGTTTGTGCATATTGCAGCCCGCTGAACCTATGAAAAACAACTGCGGTTGAACCATCTGGTGTCTATTATATGCTGAAATGTAATATGAATATTGCAATAGTTTCGTAAAGGTTTGAAAGTGGTTCTCATCCGGATGGCCCATTTAGAATTAATTAATTTCCACAGTTTATTTGTTGAAATATTGCTTGCTATTTTAGTTGTCGTAAGAAGTTAATTCGGTCTTTAGATCTGATAGCTTATGAAAGGCAATTGCACCGCAAACATTTGGCAACATTGAACTTGTAGACTGGAAATTATGAGGTTGCACCATCTGTGAACTGTGAAATCACTTCATTTAATTCCTCATACATGGGGATGGGTTCACCAAGACTACAGAAACAATAGCTGCATGAACAGCTTAACAGATGTCTGTGCTTCCGTGCAGAAAAATGTTGGTTTTGGTGTGTAAAGTGAGTGCAATCAAACAAATGTGTGGTAGCGACCAGATGCTGCGGTGGCAAGGAAACATAACACTGCAGGTGAAATGTGATTCAGTGTGCAAAACAGGAAACGCTGTCTAAAAAATGATGATGTATGTTTGTGCACTCGGTTAAATTTATTGTGAACCACCACCGCTGTGTGTACGAGTCGGTAGCTATACAGGTGTGTGAGTAAATTGTGTCGACGGCAGCGACATGTTGTGCATATCGCATTCTGTTTAAATAATCCACCTGTGCTTGTCGGCTGCGTGTGCTAGTTTACATTTCCTGAATGCGTCCGTGTGCTTTTTATTCCGCGGTGAGTGGACTTGACATTCAGTCGGGTGGCGTATTTGTTATTTCATATTAACACTGATTATTGATCAGTCTTGTCATGACATTAGTTCCTGATAAACCGTTTGGTATGAAATGCGGTTGTCTAAAAACATATATAAACAAATATAAGTAAACATCTACCTGGCAGTTGAGCATTGATCTAACGGGAGAGGAGGGGCTTTGCTACGGAAGTGTGTGCACTAAGAACACTACGTGTTTGTTGTGTAATTGATGATACTGTTCCATGAGCCACATTTCTGGAGAAGACCATCCATCCACCACCACAACCCACGCACACACACACGCACACAACCACACACGCACACACGCACACACGCACACACGCACACACAAGCAGCTGGTGTGGCCGTTCATCTCATGACTAAGCTAACAAATTGGGCACTGTCGACCCAAAGGCACCAGGAAGTGAAGTGGCGTTTCTGCGCCAAATGTTCAAGTGGTCAGTTTTGCGGAAGAATCGGAAACAGAAAGTTGTACTTTTGTGTATGGATGATGTCCGATGAACCCTCCACACTGAGATCTACAGTCCTCAGTCAGCTTGAGTTCTTTGCATCATTCAATTCTAGATGCTTGCCACCTTCTGTTTTAACAAGATCACCTTCCTAAGCAACGTGCTCCGTGGATGACAAGTGGACGAGGTAGTCATTGATTTATCGGCAGTTCAATCGTTTTTTTCATCTGTGTGGCCGGGTCGGCTCGTGTCAGATATTTGTCAACCTTTCGCATCATCAACGTCCAGAGACTACATTTAACCTGTGGCATCATCAGCATCGAGAGGGGAGCTCTTGGTGAGTTATGAGTGCTGAGGCTCCTGTAACCTCTGGCATCATCAGCGGCTGAAGGTGTACCAGTAGACTGAATGTGGCATCATTAACGTCCCACTCCCACCGTTGGCCGTGTCGACCTCAGTTTGCAGCAGAAGAATCCTTTTATTTAAAGTTGTTGAAACGCTTTTGTCACATTATTATGCTTGAACCAACATAGGCCTGGTTGTCTACTAGTGCTTGCTTGGCAGTTGGAAGTTTAAGGCATGCCATTGCTCATTCGTCAAATGGCTCGTTATTAAGGTTAAGCCTCCTCGTGATGGTCGTAATAGCAGATGTGTTTACCTGACAGTTTGAGCGGCCCGCTCGAGTCGATGCACATTCACCAAATGGCACATTATGCCCAAACCTGGTAATGATCGTAATAGCGGATGTGTGACTTGACGGGCCACTCGTGGCACATTTGTCAAATGACTCGTTATGTTTATGCCCGACAACGGTCGTATTAGCAGATATGTTTACTTGGCAGTTTGACTTGGAAGGCCACTCATATTGCACATTCGTCAAATGGCTCATTACTTTGACAATGACCGCGGTGGTCGTACTTTCCGTTGTGTTTACTTGGCCGCTTGCCAACAGAGGCTGCTGGGATTTCTTTATCGTCGCAGGTGCATTTCTCTGATGAATAAATAATCTCTATCTGCGTGCCGGCTGGATACATTTCATGCGGCATACTAGCATTCAACTATGGCTGTTGTCAACATCGGGCTTCCGCATCGTAATAACTCATCAAGCGGATCCTTCGGGGACCACAGGCGAGTACGCGACCCGGGCATTGTTTACCGTCTGTTTTCCCGGCTGTAGAAATTGATGTTTGTCTTGTAATAGCGCGGCAATTGATATGTGGCTGCTATTTCTTTCAACGTATCAAGTGATCCACCGGAGTACGGACGTCGGCATATTGTGCGGTGTCGATATGTAGGATGGAATAAAAGAGCATTCGCTTCACGGAAAAGCAATGTTCTCTGCCGCTCTGCGTGCCACCAACTAGGCAAAATGTGGTTACACTTCCATCGCAACCAAAAAATCATCTTCAGTTAATATGTACAAATGCCAGCCAGAGTAAATATGATACTCGTGGTTTTTTCGCTAGTGGAGTATGGTGCAAAGTTTACATTTTAGATTTTGTTTAGTTTTGATACGTTACTAGTTTTACTAGATTCAACGAAATATTTGGACAGACGTGAAAAGAAGAGAGGGTAGAATTCATAAATTTTTTGATGATAATTTGTTGGTTGAGAAACGGCATAAATGACCGGGGGACATTAGTTTAATAACGGCCCAATGTGTGCGTCTGCGCACATGTGGTTTGTTGTGAACAAGCCAAGGACATTGCACCGGATGCGAGATCAGTTAACAATCCGGAGCTTTCGATTACGCTGATGTCTGTAGCCGACCCATTCTCCAGTGCAGGCAGGTGACTTGAGCGGACAGGTCCGTGTGTATCTAGGCAGCCGTGCTCAATGCAAATGGGCTAGCGAGAAGCGAATACATTAGACGCGAGTCGAGCGTTGTCACCGTCAGTATGGTTGGCGCCAAGATGACATTGTCGCCGCAGCTCGGACAAAAAACCTGTTGTGCAGACGAAACAAGCCATCGTATGTCGTATGTTTTACCTGGTGGCCGGGGCTCGTGAGCCGTCTAGTGTCGTGGTCAGTGACCGCAGTGTTGTTTCACAAAACACGACGCTATATCGGGTGTCCTGTAGTACAGCGATTGGTAGAGCGTTTTATGTTGAGCCGATTAAACGTGGTCTGGTCGCTATCAGACCGGGTCACACAATACTGTGGAACCTGATGGTGAAGCTATCGTTCACTTGCTACGTATGATTGATTGTTTGCAAAGAACACGACTGTTTAAACAAGACAACAGTCAGCGATTGCCTTTGTTTTATGTATATAGTTGCATGTGTGTGGAACTGTGATCATGGATGGTCTTTGAAAGGAAAGCTTCAGTGTTGAGTTGTGTTCTGTCTGCAGGTCGACCCGAAGTACCTGAGGAACACGCGCTTTGCAAAGAAGCACAACAAGACGGCAGCTCAGATTGCGAAGAAGGCTGCGCCGTAGACGGAGGAGTCGATGAAGGAGCAGGCGTAGTTCAGCACGGAGCCAGGCGGACTGGAGAGACCAGTGAACGGCTCGTAGTGGCTGAATAAATATGTGAATAAACACATGTTGGTAGTTGTGTCATTGCAGATCGTTGCTAGTTCATAATGTGGAGAATTTAAAACTAAGAAATTAAATGAACATTGGTGTCTGATATACTGTTTGTAATAATGTCGGGACTGGACAACTGCACAATGGGTAAAAAACAATGCAGTAAAGTATTGCAATGAAAATGAAAGCTGTATGTCATTGCCACGGGACCAAAGATATAGACGAACCAGGAGTGGTGAACCAGTAATTATCTTAAAAAGTCGGAAAGCACATGGCGCCATTACACCCACAATAATCTATTGTGCAACCTTCTAGCCTCGGTTTCCCGGGTTCCGTCAGGTGGTAGCACCTTTAGCCCCTCAAATCCGCCTGGTGTTAATTTATGCTCTGCCGATGTTACCACTAGGGCGCCTGACACCTGAATAGGGTCGAGACGCTGAATGGCTCTCATGCCAAATGTGAAATAAAATAAGAACATATTTTGATAAGATATTAAAATATTCACACAACAATATAAAGATACGAAATGTTCAGTTGTTTATGAACCAGGAATTATGGCAGGCACCGTGAGGTGGCAGCACTTTTTGGCACGTGATAATCAAAAGCCGGCTAAGTGACTTCTCAGCGAAGTTGCGTGGCCGAGCGAGAGTTGGTTACGCGAGACTAACAGGCTAGGCACCGCTACAACAGGACGTGGCTTCTTGCTACCCACTCACGTACATGTACCCACCAAATCCACCTAAAACTCCCAATCTCAAACTTGTCAAAAGTACCTTCAACCTAACGTAAACCTTATCCACAAAAGAGCAACCAATATGGGCACTTGTCGTGATGCCACTACCGCTACAACGGGAAACGTTTTGTCCTTGTTCCGATGTGTTTTTGCAGAGTAACAGGGCCACTGAAAATGCAGATTTTCCGCCCCACAACAAATGTTGCTTGGGTGTGCTAACGAATGCGAACCACTGTATGTGACTATTTGGTGAATCAGTTAACGGTGACAAGAAACCGACGGCTACAGTGAGCCGGTGTTGACACTGGGTGATGTCATCGTGACATCGACGTGAGTGTCAAACAATTCACACTCGAGACAAATCACAGCCATCTACAAACACCACACGAATAGCGACATGAATACACGCCTGACGTAAAAGTGCGATGTTTACATTTAAAGAGGCAGGCAATCCGATCGTATTTATTATTACGAAAGCCTGTATTACCAAACATTAACATCTGCTACTAATGACTGCCAAATATGTTGTATCAATTATGTTGTATCGTTAAATTATTAGTTTCAGGGACTGCGTAGGTCAACAGACGAATTTCTGTAAAACAATGTTCGTATTGAAAATTAAGTTGAAAAATAGCCGGGTCAGCGAGAAGGCACCCATCCACAAGCATCGCCAGTACCCCCGGAGACAGGACTCCTGTAGTTTGTGTGTGCTTCACACCGACCACACGGGAGAAGCTCGTCGGCCAACATTTCCCTGAATAACAAGAGCGAAGGGCTTATACAAAGAACGAGTGACCAGATAACAATGATGGGCCTACTGATACTTATACAACATAGCGTGAAATGCTATCTAAGCCTCACCTGCAGGTGGACAGGGACAGACCAGGTTGGCACATGTAATGCTTGAAAGACACATTTTCCAAGAAGCCAGAGAAGCTCTAACATCGGTTAGTACGACTATTGCCCTCGCGGGCGATTTATTTAAGGCAACAACCGGCCGACTTTACAAACAAATTGGACGCTGTTAGTGTAGATTACTACAACGATAGTCGACTGTGTCGAGGCAAAAAGTGCACCTCGCCGGAGGACTTGAACAGTTTATTTTCGTTGCAGACAACTGTTTGTCTGCGGCCGAGGAAATGTTGATTAGACCTGTTGGCACTGGACCGAAACAAATCTGCTGCTCAAACTCGTCGTTAGAGCTTTCGCATTACATCATTTCAACACAACAGGTGCAAAGTGGACAACAGGGTGCTGTTGCTAAAGCGGAGACCTATAGGCGGCTTGAATGGCTTTCCCCCCATTATCGTGTCTCGTGACCGAACCTTGACTGGTCGGGCCATTTATCGTAATATATCAGTGAGTCGTCTGAGGCGACGTACTTTGTACTGTCTGTACGATCGTAAGATTGGAGTATCTGGTGCTCTTGTGATAGTGGTCACCCAATTAAACCAGCTTCTCGACGGCTGCGATCAAAGGCCGCGAAATTCCACTAAGACGATTCACCTGCACCTAATACATGTGTGTGTGTGTGTGTGTGTGTGTGTGTGTGTGTGTGTGTGTGTGTGTGTGTGTGTGTGTGTGTGTGTGTGTGTGTGTGTGTGTGTGTGTGTGTGTGTGTGTGTGTGTGTGTGTGTGTGTGTGTGTGTGTGTGTGTGTGTGTGTGTGTGTGTGTGTGTGTGTGTGTGTGTGTGTGTGTGTGTGTGTGTGTGTGTGTGTGTGTGTGTGTGTGTGTGTGTGTGTGTGTGTGTGTGTGTGTGTGTGTGTGTGTGTGTGTGTGTATATATATATATATTGTTGATCGCCTCGACTACGTTGAGACCCACGGTGTTTGTCTCTTTTACAGGGGCATCTTTCCACCTGGTCGTTGTTTCTTACTTCGTCGTGGTGTGTCTGTCGTCAGTGTTGTTTTCACTATGTTCTCTTGTCGTCATATAACCAGACCATTTCATTCGTTTTTCTGGGTGTTTTTTTGGATGCTTGTGTTACTCTGGTCGGTCCTCTAATAAATTCGTTTCTGATCGTATCTTTGTTACTCCACTCATCCATATATATATATATATATATATATATATATATATATATATATATATATATATATATATATATATATGTATATATATATATGTATATATATATATATATATATATATATATATATATATATATATATACAACATACATACATACATACATTTCTTTGGTGAAAAAGGCGTCACGCGAAGTGAAAAAATGGTCACGGTGTGTGATTGGTACATCCGTGAGATCAAACGTGCGGCGTTATCGTGTGCCAAATAACATGGCACGAAAGGTGGAGATCTGCCAGTTTTCAAGGTGTCAGTGGGTAGATGAGGACCTGCTAATTATGTTCGGCTGTACACGGGTTTATATTTGATGTCGGCTGGAACAACTTGAAACAGGAGTTCCGGTCGATTTTGGCTCGGACTCGGTCGATGATGATGTGAGAGTTGGCACCTCTGCAACACGGAGTTCGAGTTAATCAGTTTAATTTGCACCAACTGAGTTCTCGTTGGCGGTCCAATTATGTCGTCAATACAGGTAGTTCTAAGGTTTAGTGAGGACTTGACCGGCCACGCCCTTGCTGTATATATAGCTCAGGTACACTCCTACTTCTGCCGCCGCTAGGATAAGTAGAAATAGCTGGACAATGGGGTAAGGTACGCTCGACCCTAACGGCAAGTTGCCCAATCGGGCCAATCGACAAACAATACACAACTATGCAAGTGCTCGAGGGTGCACGGATGAGTACAGCGGATACGGCGGACTTCCTCTCCAGGCAGAGACCTGCAAGACACGTCACCTCCAGCAAACAGCCCGTTGGACGGTAGTTTGTGTCGAGGAGTTTTTTTTTTATAGGAGAGGAAAAGTGGAAGCGGTTTGTTTTAGGGAGAATAATATAACTTTGAGGTAACATTCATCACTGATAATTGTTGTAACCTTGAAACATGTATAGATATATTTATGGAATGCCTTACCGACAAAGAAACGAATGCAATGCTTTACGGTATTGGAACTATGGCCCACTAAACACGGTGGTTGAACCTTTGTCAACCAGGCGGTCGGTTGTACGATATCGACAACTATGCTGCGGACACGAGACAATGGTCTACCGGTCAGAAAATCGAAGTAATTTGGACATTGTGCAAGACGAAACACGCCGATTTGGTTGACCTAATTGAAATATGTAATACTAATGTCCATTTGAAGTTCAAAGTCGCTTTCACAGCATCACGCCACTGCACTGCACACCTGGATATGTACTCGGGTAGGCACCGGGGATAATTTAGGGGCCATATCACAATAAATTTTTCCCATAGATGGCCTTAGTAAAGGTTTCTTAGAAATCATGCTAAGTTTCTACTACATTTTTCAAAACATTTTCAGAGATTATTTAGCCTCCATTCATACGCCTTCGTTATTTATGTATGATTTAGAACATGATTTATTACCTAAATCGTTCAGAAATGTTGTAATATAAAAAAGTGTTGATACAGATAAAAGAATAACCAGACAATTCAAGCTTCTTGTTCATGAGAAACCCAGAACTAACTTTTCTTTGAAGCTACCTAAACATAATTTTACAAGAATATGGAACAAAATTGATAAACAAATAAGAAATGTTAATCACCGGTTGAAGTTTAAACAAATGTTACGTGTTTTCTACTTAGACACTTACAAAAGTCTAGTAATATGTTTAAACCCTAGATGTCAAGAATGCAATTAAGTTGCTACATACCATAGTGTTTTATTTCATAGTTATAACATGCACAAGTCATGCTAAATCTTGTTTGGATTCATACATGCTTATCCATGCTTATTACAAAAAAAACATACTTATACTAATTTATATTGTAATTGGTTCAAGAATCTCAGATATCACCAGAAACAATGACAAACTGCATACTTGATATACTCATTGTATTAGTATTAGGGTCTGACGCCAACGCGCTCACAAATTACCGCCCAATATCTAACATCACGTTTGTGGCGAAGACGACTGAGCAGGTTCAACATTTCATGGAAGAGAACGGTATTTATGGGATTTATCAAAGTGCGTACCGTGCGCACCATAGTGCGGAAACCGCACTCGTGCGGATACACAACGACATCGCCCATTCGATTGACAATCGCCAGAGTGTGCTCCTTGTGCTACTCGATCTAAGTGCGACCTTCGACACCATCGACCATACAATACTGCTGCGACGGTTGTCTGGATACGGGTTATCTGGGGACGTCCTCGCCTGGCTGACATCTTACTTATGTGATCGGACATATGTCGTACGAGTAAAGAGTGGCGTGTCGGAATCAGACATTATAACTACAGGAGTGCCACAAGGGACAGTCCTTGGACCGCTACTGTTCAACGCGTACATCGCACCACTGACGACACTTTTACAAAAGCACAATATTCCCGCCACCACCTATACGCAGACGACACCCAACTGTACATCACTTTCCCACCAAGCGACCACACACAAGCCCTCGCGCGTATGGAAGCCTGCATACAAGACGCGAAAGCATGGCTCTGTGATAACGGACTCGTGATGAATAACAACAAGTCACAAGCCATTGTCATCCATTCATCAAGCCTGCGTACACCAACCTCGTTAACCCGCGTCAACATATGTGGCCAGCTCGTCGAAACTTCCCCCGTTATACGGGATCTAGGATTCAACGTCGACGCAAACCTAACAATGACGTCACAAGTGGCCAACGTGTGTCACTCTGCCTACTACCATCTGTTACGAATCGCCAAGATACGAGACTCCATCAGTACCACTGTATGTAAGAGTCTCATACACGGACTCGTAACTTCGCGACTCGACTACGGCAACGCAATATTATACGGCATAAGTGATCGTCACATGCACCGTCTGGAAATAGTCCAGCGGTCTGCGGAACGAATTGTCAGGCAAATTCGGCGGGGCGACCGGCAGTCCATGACAACAATAATGCGGCAGTTACACTGGTTGCCTGTCAGAAAGCGAATCGATTTTAAACTACTTGTACTTGTGCACAGGGCCAAAATACAATGGCACGCCGGAGTATCTTGCAGCACTGCTACGCCGCCACACACCTCCCCGTTCGCTGCGCTCTGCAGGCGGGTTACTGCTAGAGGTGCCCAGAGTCAACCTGGAACGTTTCGGCCGCTGTGCATTTGCCTGTGCAGGACCCACTCTGTGGAACAAACTTTCAAGGAACATACGTGACAACAGCAACATTACACAGTTCAAGAAGCAATTAAAGATACTTTTATTTTCCACATAACTAGTTTCACACAACGAACATTATATTTCAGCTAACTTTATTATTACGATGTATACATATATTATTTATCTTATTTATTTTTATTACTATCAGTGCAGTATAGCGGGTTCTAATGTTTTGTCTGTAATGTCTATGTTTAATATTCATTTTTAAAAGAATTATATAATTTATACATAGCCAATTTTACACGGTTTTTTATCATAGTGTCTCATTACTTTATATTATTATCATTATTACTGTCACCATTATTTTAATCAGTATACGCAAATTTACATGTATGTACACACCCGTGAACGGGACAGCCGTCCCGGATTTGATGGTGTCAAAATAAAGTTATTATTATTATTATTATTATTATTATTATTATTATTATTATTATTATTATTATTATTATTATTATTATTATTATTATTATTATTATTATTTATTATTATTATTATTATTATTATTATTATTATTATTTATTATTATTATTATTATTAATATTACAAACGTATATTGTATATCTATAGTAATAATGGTTATTTTTTTAATGATGATGGTGTCACTGGAAGACGGCTTTTAGCCAAGTGACAGCCATTCAGTGCAACATGCTGACAATTTATTATTATGCTTATGTTTGTGTTTGTATATGCTGCGTTTCGAATAAAGTTACTCTTACTCTTACTCTTACTCTTACTCTTACTCTTACTCTTACTCTTACTCTTACTCTTACTCTTACTCTTACTCTTACTCTTACTCTTACTCTTACTCTTACTCTTACGCCTGCAATATAAAACCGCTGATATTCTCGTACCTCATTGTCGAACAAATCAGCCTGTAACCATTTGCCATGTTGACACACTATAGCCGAATGACACATGTGTATAACGCACCTAGTCACGCTCTGACAAATGTCATTATTTAACAATTCTGATGCCACGCTGCACAAAAACATCATTTCTACTCACTCAAAGCTATTTTAAGTGTTCCCACAAATCAACACAATGGATGATGCTAATTCTATAGGGCAGGACGCCGAATAATTAGGGGCTGATAGTAATCAACAGCGGATGGACAATTAATGCGACGTGGCCCCGGAATGCGGAAGAGTCCGGGTGACGCGGGAAAATGGGAGAACGCCGTAGACAGCTCCCTGTGTAGTGTGTACACTACTGCAATATGGCAGCAGCTTCTTCGGTCGATTCGCGCGCGCTCATCAATCGCGCGCAACACGCGAGAGAACACGTGACCGGTCGTCATCTGACGGGTCAGTCGCACGGCGACTTGTGCGCACTGGAGCAGCGAGGCCGCGAGTCTCCGATCGTCTGCTTTGAGCAATCGACGAGAAAACCGCGAACGTAGGAAGTGAGGCTGACAGATCAGAGCGCCGGACGCCATTACCGTTTGTGTGTCGGTGGTTGGGTCGTCGTACAGCTGACCTTCCTGTTTTGTTGCATAGTAATGTAGTAGCTAGAAACTGGTGATTTGAAATACACTTTTTGTGGGAAATGAATGCAGTATATCGGGCTTACTAGCAGACTGTGTGCTAGCATCTATTGGCAGTGTGTTTAGTCTGGAAGAATGTAGTTGGCGTAGTGATTGTTTGCCATTTTCGGGTACGTGACACACGATATGACTATTTTTTGTAAAATGTAATAATGATAGGCACCACGAATATATATATATCTTTTAAAAGAGCTGGAGATGAGATTTTGACGAAAAGAGATGAGATTTTAACGAACATTGATCACGTTTGCATGATGTTTTGACTGTGTAGATATGTCAGATTTTTGAGTGGAGCAATTTCCTTATAATCTGACATAAAACGTTATGATGACCGTCGGTGAGAAAGTGACCAGTGGGTCGTGTTCTGTTTCTCCGTGTAGCAAAACAGCCTACGTTCGCTCAATTTTGTCTGTGTGTTTATGTGTTTGTTAACCCAGTTGTTTTCTTCGTAAGACGGCCGCAGAAGTACGTTTTTTATTTATGTAAAGTATGTGATAAAAAAATAGCAATTTCCGTGTCAACATAGCGTGTTGTAGGTCTGTCTGTCTGTCTGTCTGTCTGTCTGTCTGTCTGTCTGTCTGTCTGTCTGTCTGTCTGTCTGTCTGTCTGTCTGTCTGTCTGTCTGTCTGTCTGTCTGTCTGTCTGTCTGTCTGTCTGTCTGTCTGTCTGTCTGTCTGTCTGTCTGTCTGTCTGTCTGTCTGTCTGTCTGTCTGTCTGTCTGTCTGTCTGTCTGTCTGTCTGTCTGTCTGTCTGTCTGTCTGTCTGTCTGTCTGTCTGTCTGTCTGTCTGTCTGTCTGTCTGTCTGTCTGTCTGTCTGTCTGTCTGTCTGTCTGTCTGTCTGTCTGTCTGTCTGTCTGTCTGTCTGTCTGTCTGTCTGTCTGTCTGTCTGTCTGTCTGTCTGTCTGTCTGTCTGTCTGTCTGTCTGTCTGTCTGTCTGTCTGTCTGTCTGTCTGTCTGTCTGTCTGTCTGTCTGTCTGTCTGTCTGTCTGTCTGTCTGTGACAGAGGCGTGATTCACTTTATGACAGCGTGAAACATCGTATCATAGACCTGCGAGGATGTGACACTGTGTTATTTGTTGTTGTTGCTGCTGCTGCTACTGCTATTGTTGTTGTTGCTGTTGTTAATGTTGTTGTTGTTAATGTTTTTGTTGTTGTTGTTGCTGCTGCTGCTGCTGTTAATATTGATATTAATGTTGTTGTTATTAACGTTAATGTTGTTGTTATTAACGTTAATGTTGTTGTTATTAACGTTAATGTTGTTGTTAATGTTGTTGTTAATGTTGTTGTTAATGTTGTTGTTAATGTTGTTGTTAATGTTGTTGTTAATGTTGTTGTTAATGTTGTTGTTAATGTTGTTGTTAATGTTGTTGTTAATGTTGTTGTTAATGTTGTTGTTAATGTTGTTGTTAATGTTGTTGTTAATGTTGTTGTTAATGTTGTTGTTAATGTTGTTGTTAATGTTGTTGTTAATGTTGTTGTTAATGTTGTTGTTAATGTTGTTGTTAATGTTGTTGTTAATGTTGTTGTTAATGTTGTTGTTAATGTTGTTGTTAATGTTGTTGTTAATGTTGTTGTTAATGTTGTTGTTGTTGTAATGTTGTTGTTAATGTTGTTGTTGTAATGTTGTTGTTAATGTTGTTGTTGTTTGTTGTTGTTAATGTTGTTGTTAATGTTGTTGTTAATGTATGTTGTTAATGTTGTTGTTAATGTTGTTGTTAATGTTGTTGTTAATGTCTGTTGTTAATGTCTGTTGTTAATGCTGTTGTTAATGCTGTTGTTAATGTCTGTTGTTAATGCTGTTGTTAATGTCTGTTGTTAATGCTTGTTGTTAAATGTTTGTTAATGTTGTTGTTAATGTTGTTGTTAATGTTGTTGTTAATGTTGTTGTTAATGTTGTTGTTAATGTTGTTGTTAATGTTGTTTTAATGTTGTTGTTAATGTTGTTGTTAATTTGATTTTAATGTTGTTGTTAATGTTGTTGTTAATGTTGTTGTTAATGTTGTTGTTAATGTTGTTTTAATGTTGTTGTTAATGTTGTTGTTAATGTTGTTGTTAATGTTGTTGTTAATGTTGTTGTTAATGTTGTTGTTAATGTTGTTGTTAATGTTGTTGTTAATGTTGTTGTTAATGTTGTTGTTAATGTTGTTGTTAATGTTGTTGTTAATGTTGTTGTTAATGTTGTTGTTAATGTTGTTGTTAATGTTGTTGTTAATGTTGTTGTTAATGTTGTTGTTAATGTTGTTGTTAATGTTGTTGTTAATGTTGTTGTTAATGTTGTTGTTAATGTTGTTGTTAATGTTGTTGTTAATGTTGTTGTTAATGTTGTTGTTAATGTTGTTGTTAATGTTGTTGTTAATGTTGTTGTTAATGTTGTTGTTAATGTTGTTGTTAATGTTGTTGTTAATGTTGTTGTTAATGTTGTTGTTAATGTTGTTGTTAATGTTGTTGTTGTTAATGTTTTGTTGTTAATGTTGTTGTTGTTAATGTTGTTGTTGTTAATGTTGTTGTTGTTAATGTTGTTGTTGTTAATGTTGTTGTTAATGTTGTTGTTAATGTTGTTGTTAATGTTGTTGTTAATGTTGTTGTTAATGTTGTTGTTAATGTTGTTGTTAATGTTGTTGTTAATGTTGTTGTTAATGTTGTTGTTAATGTTGTTGTTAATGTTGTTGTTAATGTTGTTGTTAATGTTGTGGTTAATGTTGTGGTTAATGTTGTGGTTAATGTTGTGTGTTAATGTTGTTGTTGTTAATGTTGTTGTTGTTAATGTTGTTGTTGTTAATGTTGTTGTTGTTAATGTTGTTTTTAATGTTGCTGTTAATGTTGTTGTTAATGTTGTTGTTAATGTTGCTGTTAATGTTGCTGTTAATGTTGTTGTTGGTTGTGATGGTGTTGTGGTTGTTGTTGTTGCTATTGTTGTGGTTGTTGTAACCGCGTACTCTAGGATACAACCGATCAATCGCGGTTCGCCAACATTCCAACCAACTTTCGTGTATAGCAGTGTTTTCAAGATGGCTCCCGCTTGTTGTTCACTGGTGTCTCGACACTTGAAGGACCGAGAAAGACGAAACCTCTATCAACGCGTCGTTTTGGTTTTACTTTTTCACTTCATTGAAGAAGATTAAGGTTTCGAACATCATATTACTTAATTTAACTAGTGGACGCGACAACCTCCTATAATAATGTTAATTAACTCGTTCGCGAAAGTTGAAACTTAACACTGAATGTTTCACCGTTGCAGCTCAGAATTAAACCAGACGTCAAGCCTTAAAAAAAACTAATGAAACCTATCTCTATTATATATAAGTAAAAACAATTTTTTTCATAGTCAGCCTACATATAAAGTATTTGATGAAGTGAGTGTGTATGTATAGGTGCGGGGGAAATGAAGACAAACAGCTCTCCGACGTGTCAAATATCGTTCATTTAGATGGCATTCATATAAGATCTGCCGGGATAGCTTCAATTTCCTGCCGCTATTCCTGGGCTGCCGAGTTGAGCGTGTGCAGGACACGTCGGGTTATCAGGGCCGCCTGCTCGTGGCTTCTTAAAAAACATGTCAATGCAGAATATTTATAGTCGAGTGTCTCGATCAAATCGCGACTGCGCACGCGCAAAACAAGACACAGACCGCGTGCTGGGGCAGATAAACGTTGTTTGCCTCATGACGTACGTTACGCTCAATTACTAATGGCGGACAGATGGTCGTAGGTATTAATAGCACGGTATGCTACGTCAAACATGCCTGCAATTTTTGTGATTATTAATTAATGGAGATTATACATCGTTGTTAATTCCTGGCGTATGCCTTACACGACGAGATGTGATCTGCATTGCTGCATGAGCAGGATATCGGCCGTCACTTCCTGCTTGTAGAAATAGTCATAATGTACTTCAGTAATGCTTCTACGTTATTGCAAACATATAATGAGTATTATCTATTGAAGAATTGGTCAGATTTGAAGATTACAGTACACGTGCATACGCAAATGCCCAAATAATTGTTTCTAACGCAAGCCAGCGCGCGCACACACACACACACACGCACCACACACACACACACACACACACACACACACACACACACACACACACACACACACACACACACACACACGAACCTTTTAAAGTAAACGTCAACAAAATGTATGTTGAAATACGACATGATTTCTACGGACCCTCACGGAGGAGCGAACTATTACGTTGATCAGACGTCGTTGTACGTTCGATTCGAGGTAGTAGGAACCACGTATGAATATTATGTTTAGTAGCATTATACTGAAATGTATGCACAGTATATGTTTAGTAGCATAATACTGAAATAATATACATACTTTTAGAGCTAAGCATGAATTTGCAATAAAATGTCGCAGACACAGCCTCCCACATACTATAAATGAGACTCCTGATGTAATTAAAAACAACATATACACTCACAGCTTGCATGGCTTTATAATTTATATAAATTAATATAAATTAATAAATACAATATATGTTAATGTTCATTACCATTAGCCCATCTCCACACCACATCACACGTTGTTACTTAAAGCTAACACTTCCAAATAAACATACGAGATAGACACCTTGTGTACCATACTACTTTACACCACGAAATTATGGTGGCTCCTGACAGCGACGTTGTTG
>JAODUO010000162.1:615000-622500 GCA_025642075.2 Ridgeia piscesae | reverse complement strand
TCGTCTCGTCTCGTCTCGCCGTCCGCTCGTCTCGTCTCGTCTCGTCTCGTCTCGTCTCGTCTCCTCGTCTCGTCTCGTCTCGTCTCGTCTCGTCTCGTCCCGTCTCGTCCCGTCCCGTCTCCGTCCCGTCCGTCCCGTCCCGTCCCGTCCCGTCCCGTCCCGTCCCGTCCCGTCCCGTCCCGTCCCGTCCCGTCCCGTCCCGTCCCGTCCCGTCCCGTCCCGTCCCGTCCCGTCCCGTCCCGTCCCGTCCCGTCTCCGTTTCTTCAGGCGAATTTGCACCGCGCAGGCACAGCGACCCACAGTGCTCAGTACGACATCGCAGCAAGGTCATATTTGATTTTTTAATAATATGATATTGGAGCCAGTTAGTGTCATCTGAATACAATGTTATGTATCGTGATTACGATATAATATCGTAAAACGTGATTCTGTGTCATTAACTAACCTCCGTATTTTTGTGAATTGAGATGTTAATACAAATTATTATCGTTGTGTGTGTGAAAGAAAGGCGTATATATATATATATATATATATATATATATATATATATATATATATATATATATATATATATATATATATATATATATATATATATATTAATATATATATATTTATATATATATATATATATATATATATATATAATATATATATATCATATATTATTTTTAATTGATCTAAATATTAAACTGTTACTTTAATATTTAGATCAATTCAATTAGTATACAAAGTCACTATTGTTCATGTCTTGGAATATTAGCAGGGCTTGGCCGAAAAGAACCGAACTGTTTATCGTAAGAGTTCATTAAAACAAACCAAAATACCACGGTTGCGCAAGGTGTCATATAGCGGCTACTATACATAGGCTCGATTTCTGCGAAAATCGTTGCCGATTTAGAAAGAGATGAGAGAACAGTTTGAATAGCGAAAACCGCCTACAGTCAGCTGGGATACCATCGCTACACAACAAGCAGACGGATTGGATTGTTTGATGCGGTTGTCAGGACCAAACCAGTCCGGGGGCGAATCCGCCGGACTTGACGTGCAGTCGTTGCGTGTCTGCGATAGCTACGACATAAATACACTTCTGCGACAATGTAGGTCAGCGCGACGTTATCAACCGGCCGTTTGTTTACGACGAGTCTGACAGCCGGTGAATGGGTTGCCACCTACATTCGCCGCCAGATAATGGCGTCACGTCAGTTCCGCCGGTACACTTGTCGGTGTCTGCGTTAAAAAACTGGCAACGGCGATTTTTGTGAAGCTGTTTCCTTTACAAGCAGATAAGCGTTCGACTATTTATAAAGTTCACCGCGCGGCTGATAGATATCGACGCTATCGATTTCTGATTGCGCTCCGTCTATTGTATTGCTCGAGGAAAAACATCACACGAACGGTGGGTGTACATGGCCGGCTTTGTAGAAGACGTGAAGAGATACGACGACGCGTCTATTCTCGTTCGTTCTTCCTGTCTTGTTCCCTAGGCGGCGGAAACATCGACTTCCGGTGCACAGAGGGAATCTAAGACTACGATATTGACAAGAGATAACGGGATCCACTTGTGTCGTTTGGCTCTCCGTGGCACCAACAATACAGCCACGCCTGCGTCTTTGGTCATTTGGAACAGCAAACTGGGGGTTCTCGGTTCACTCGGGGATCCGCGAGATGGTAGGCGAAAATTATAGTTTTAATTTGTTGGGTAAATTATTACATTTTCTGACCTAACTACGACAACGACCGCGTGTAGCTGTCATTTGTCACTTCGTGGATTTACTATACGTGCATAACATGTCACCCAAACCATAACTGCACAGCGCTGTATGACAATCGGGCAGTGAAACAAAATGCAAAACTCCACGATTGCCAGAATTTATACATGCACAAACATTTCCACTCACCTGAATTACAGAAACAAGCACATCTAACAAAATGATGAAAGGTGCACATAAAATAGCAGGGCCCAGCATGAACGCGTCGAAGCATTTAAAAAATATATATATATATATATATATATATATATATATATATATATATATATATATATATATATATATATATAATTATGGAAAACGTTTGCCGTATAGAACCGCCGTCGAGTTCAAATTAAATGTGGATGTCATATATTGTGAATGCTTGTATGCACTCGGCGTGTCTTGGGCGCAGAAAGGTTGAGAACCGCTGATTTGAAGTACTGTAGGTGTGATACCATTGAAAACCCCAAACCAATTATTCAACAAGAGTTCTGGTTCTGGTGTCGTCGAATTGTTATAATATAATATCATAATTAATTGTTGTTGTTATAGCTGCAAGTGTTGTATATGTAGATATTAGTATAGATTGTTTATCGATATTAACAACTATAATAATAACGACAACAAGATGCTCTTACAGCTGATTATTCTCCCGTCATCATACTTCCGGTTTCTTCTGCTCGCGTTTGAAGATGGTTTGTGGGCTCAACATGTTTAACGCAAATTTAGTCGTGACGCAAGGCAGGAATATTTATTTGTGGAAATAAGGACAAGCTATGTATGACTGGAGTCTGACGTAGGGCTCCTTGAAAGGTGATATTTCCGAAGTATCTCCCAACATTTTGGATTGTTCGACCACACATGCCCCACCCGCATATTTTACCGGCGTAATTTACTGGTGATTTTGTGTGAATTAAATACAGTGTACAGCATTATTGTGCCGTATCTTTGCTGGTGAATGTCGACAGCTTGCAGTTAGCCGAATGACCAATTCACTTTCAGTTCCACAAGGAGCGGATATGTTTGGAAATGCCTCGATTCTGTTTCGGGGGAAGTTATTGAGCACGGTTGCGTTTCTGGGTAAGAAGATTTCGTGAAAATCGGTTTGTCGGAACAGCAATTAAGCGATGAATAATTCGGAAGAGGTGTCCCCTGTTGGCAAGTCGGGGAAGACGGAAGCGGGGCGGGACATAGACTGACGATAAACTGCAGACTTAAAGATAGTAAGGCGAACAAGAGATGAATTTGCGTACTTTGGCGAAATGATTACCGAGGATGGACACGCACGCACGCACGCACGCACGCACGCACGCACGCACGCACGCACGCACGCACGCACGCACGCACGCACGCACGCACGCACGCACGCACGCACGCACGCACGCACGCACGCACGCACGCACGCACGCACGCATGGTTTCTACTTATTGTTAACCTTATTACACGTACAACAACGTCGGTTCATGATGTGCTTCTCTGCGAGTGTATGGGTCGGGTCGACACGTCCGCTCGGCCGTGGCGTCACCACCAGTCTACGGGCGGCACCCACGCCCGGGAAGTGCGCTACTTGGTCATTCCGTGTCACAGAACCCGTACTGACCAATTTGTCCAGACAGGGTGGGTCGCAAGGCTCCTTTAAGGGAACTTATCACTCAATTTATTTCCTGAACACATTCTATAAGTTCCTGCCAGCGATTTTTGAAAGCCCCTTTTTGGATACGCGTTGTTGAAAGCAAAATTAGCTATTAATGTCATATTTTGAGGACTACTGTTACAATTTGTAATGAATTACTGCGGAAAATATACATGTAGATTTAACATATGTTTCGACGTTATCGTTGTCGGCGTTAGACCAACGCTACAGGAAAGACACGTGACACAAGACGATAACATCTGTGCAGGGGGTTATTAAACGTTTAACAAAGGTGTGATAAGTAATCATTAAGCTAATGTTGCTTGAAATGCATATGCGACATTTAAATGTTTGCTCGTTAAGCTCGCTAACTGGTCTCATTTGGGTCTAAGACTGCAGCTGTAGAATATATTTATTTAGCATCATTTAAATATATTTTAAGCTGCTATCGGCATCCGCCTCCCTTGTCTTTTCTCCCTCTACGCGCCCCCTCTCTTCTCTCTGTATATGCCTACTTCTCCCTCTCACACGCTGTCTCTCTCCCCCACCTCTCTCTCTCTCTCTCTCTCTCTCTCTCTCGCTATCTTTCCCTCACCCCCTGTCTCCCCCTTCCTTCCACACTTTCTCCTTTCCCTTTACGCTGACGTCAGTCCGATAACTCCGTTAGATCACTGGACGCTCGGCGGAATAATTATCGTATTTCACAGAAATCAATATTACTCTTTATGTGTCCATTGTAAAAGAAAGTGCGACTTTCCCATATATATCTTGTTCCCCCACACACGTGACGCTTATCACTGTGATGACATCATTAGCAAGGGCAAGCGCCCACTCGCAGCACTTGTAACACTTCCTGCTGTCCAAGGAAAGTCCACAATGGATGCATCTCCGGTCTGTATTGGCCTTCTGGTTTTCTACGTACGAAATTAATTAGGCTCAAGTTACAAGTGAATGTGTGTGTGTGTGTGTGTGTGTGTGTGTGTGTGTGTGTGTGTGTGTGCTGTGCGTGTGTGCGTGCGTGCGTGCGTGCGTGCGTGCGTGCGTGCGTGCGTGCGTGCGTGCGTGTGCACATCACGTGTTCATTAAAAACAAAATATCGTAAACAGTTCCACTGATGAGCGACGTAATATACAACTAATGCCTTGTATATTCAATAAAGATTTGTCTACACAGAAACGACATTTATAATCCCATTTAATCTATTCGTAGTAGGTCGTAGGAGTATGAGACAGACGATGCTCCTGATTACCCACGCATGTCCGCTGTTATCTGTGAATGCCAGTTGTCGGAACTGGTGAACACCCCGTGGAAATATTCCATTAAGCTGGTTAACACCCTGTGGAAGTGTAATGCGAATACCGCCAGATGATTGACGTAATTACGCGTGTAATCGTCGGCCATGTCACCACGCGCACAGATCAGTGGAAACAACCGCAGTCGTTCTCTGTCCCTGAGTCACGGTTGTCGCCTATGACGTCACAGGTGCTAAACGGTCATGTCGGTCGTCAACAAACTGGAGTAAAAGAAAACGTTACGAATAAGCTGGTGAGAGGTTGAGTGAAATGGGCCGGTCACGTGGAGAGAATGGGAGGTTAAACAAACTAGCAAAGTGAGCTGATGTCCAGAAAGTGAAGGGGAAACGGAGGTGAGGCAGGCCGTGGTTCCGGTGGGAGGACTGTGTAAACAACTTATATATAGATACACGAAAGAATCGGAGAGGAATGGAGAACAAGAACGACCGATAGGGGACTTTGGAGATTACGGAATCCATGGCCATCGTCATCCATGACGACAGGGATTCCAAAAAAAGAAGAACAAAATCTACAAATATTCCTTTAATATAAAACCAATGTAGGTGTTCTTCTCCTTGTGTTGGGATCCCTGTCGTCATGGGTGAAGTTGACCTTGGATTCCGTTATCCGTCGTGTAAGTATGTATGTATGTATGTATGTATGTATGTATGTATGTATGTATGTATGTATGTATGTATGTATGTATGTATGTATGTATGTATGTATGTATGTATGTATGTATGTATGTATGTATGTATGTATGTATGTATGTATGTATGTATGTATGTATGTATGTATGTATGTATATATATATATATATTGTATGTGCGTACGTGCGTGCGAACGTGTGTGTGTGGTGCGTGTGTGTGTGTGCGTGCGAACGTGTGTGTGTGGTGCGTGTGTGTGTGTGTGCGTGCGTGCGTACGTGCGTACGTGCGTACGTGTGTGTGTCTTGATCCGTATCGCTATGTGTGGTATCGAGTTGTTGCCAGACAAGTGAATTGTGGGACGAAGTTTAACGAGGTGACGTCATCGGTGATCATCATAAATATTGACTGACAGCGACTTGCCATATGTATCTCATATTGTTTGAACTGTTAGTATTGTTATTAAATGAATTAGTTTATTGTAGGTAGCCGCGTCTCAGTCAATGTAAGTGTGTGTGACTAGTTGCTTATATAGGAGGATTTTGTTGTTGTATATACGTGATAAATAAGTAATGTATAATATGAACTACTATATAATCAACCTTTCTTCTTCTACCTTGCCTCAATGCGCAAAGGATTCAGATGTTTGATCGGTAAACACTGTTTAACTGACGTAACCTACAGTGAAACGTTGACTGTAATACATCTGAATATTTTGTCTGGAAGCTGTTTTAGCTGAACCAAGGTTCTGCGTGTTTTGGTGGAGAGTTCCACATTGGAGTGATAACGGTGAAAAGACATAATCTAAATGATATTGAAAGCCTACATCTGGGTTCCGGAGTGCGCATACAAACATAAACAAATGTGAAATAATTGACGAAATGATATACAAAAATTCCCAAGTTGACGGCGGTGTCTTTTACAGCGGTGACAGGTTTGTTTAATTATTCAAATGTAAGATGATACTGATTGAGTAAACTGGTCGCCCTCATCCCCAAAATAACCATTATTAACAATGACTTCACATATAGTGTGTTGGTTACGTCTCCATAATTAATAGAACGTTATATGTATACGTAATAACAATAGCCTACATGATGCGCGTTCATATTAGTAGTCTGGATAAGGCGTGGTTATGACACGTCAGGTTTTTCGAAGTGGGATAAGATTAAAATAGAACACCATACCCACTTACGTCATGTTGGTAATTATTAAAGAACAAAACATAATTGAGGATATTCTTACATATCCATATATTAACCAAATGTCAATTGTCCCGCGAATATTATGTAATCATAGTGGCTTATTATAAAGTCCACAGACATTTCCAGGAAACGATCATTCTTTGGCAATGTCGTGCCAAATCACTTTCGTTGCCAAATCACATGCTGTCGAGAACAGTTCAGAGTTATTGCAAACATATGTTTGTACAAATATGTGCGGAATTATCTTGAAACAAAAAGTTGAAGACCAATTAATGACACATGTTTTCATGATAATTTTGAATTGTGAGCTTTACCAACAAAAGTGTAAAACTACTGTCCGGTTTTCTTTGAAGTCTCGCAATTTCTCGCGGTGTTAGAACACCCGAATTGTCGTCCATTGATGTAAACAAAATACATTTTCACGAGTCTAACAAGAACGCAGTGTCATCAGACGACGCTCTGCTTATTATCAAGAACACCCCGCACACTCACACATCTCTACACACACATTCCGGGAATCACTTTGAATTATTCTCGAGACTGCGATTATTTGGGCAATGCAAGTAATTTGGCCCGACAACGGAAGGAACGTTTACGCAACTCGGATATAATCTGGACAGCGGAATGCTAGCACTGTGAATATGTAATTTAGTGTTTATTATATGTTTGCTTTAACTGGAGGATTGTTTCGACATAAATATGCTCGACTTGATAATACCATATTTGTGACGGAACATCATGACAATTTGTCACTCGCGGACTTGGCGAAGATAAAAAAAGAACCAGATGAAAATAGTTGGAATATCGATATGCCAATGAGTTCGATGACCATTTGGGTGACTGTTTTATTGCCTTCTTACCTGTAGGCTCCATGCAGATGGAGCTGCTTTGACATTTGACCAAAGCAGTCTCTCCGGGATAACTGGATAGCAGGCCTAGCTCTGTGGACTAAAGCCAATCTGACATTTG
>JAODUO010000162.1:605000-610000 GCA_025642075.2 Ridgeia piscesae | reverse complement strand
ACAGCAGCGGCTTAGACCGGCGCAAACCGGAGCGTTTTTGGGCCTCCACGGAGCCGTAAGACGCAATATTTGTTACAACATTATATGCCCGAAATTATGTGGGCCATAAAAAACACACAATGTCATTACATCCCACTAGAGGCTCGCTAAAAACCACCGCGAAGGTCTCCAGATATCGGCTCGGTTACGGGGGGTTGGGTTTAAAGACTCGCGCCGACGCTGCATAATTTAGAAGCTTAAAACCTCCAATTGCACCCTCTCCTCGCCTCCGGGGACACTCTCCGAGGGAGCACGTTTAAATGGTTCGGGAGGCAAGTATTGTTACTGGAGGCATAGCGCCGGTAAATTACAAAGTTAGAGGGCAGGAAACCTGACTTCACACTATACACTGTTCGACTGGTCTTCTTATAATACCTTTGCATATTCCCTATGCATATGTTTGACGTCATATGTGTGACATCAAACACGACATATACTCGGACCAGGCCGACCATTTCAACGAATGTTTGCAAAAACAGGTTTTGAATCGAAGCAGGCGTCCCAGTGGGTTTTTGTGCGACATCCCCATGTAACACACACACCACAGTCATGATAAAGGATCAGGTAGTTATCTTACGGTTATATACGAATCCATTTTTACTGCAAAATCAAGGCGAACTAATTCCAGGCACTCCGAAGACGTTTTTCTTAGTGAGCTGACCTGTCAACAACGGCTATTTAAGTCGTGTCGTCGTAGTGTCGTCATAGTGTCGTCGTAATGTCGTCGTAGTGTCGTCGTAGTGTCGTCATAGTGTCGGCATAGTGTCGTCGTAGTGTCGTCGTAATGTCGTCGTAGTGTCGTCGTAGTGTCGTCATAGTGTCGGCATAGTGTCGTCATAGTGTCGTCGTAATGTCGTCGTAGTGTCGTCGTAGTGTCGACATAGTGTCGTCGTAATGTCGTCGTAGTGTCGTCGTAGTGTCGTCATAGTGTCGGCATAGTGTCGTCGTAGTGTCGTCGTAATGTCGTCGTAGTGTCGTCATAGTGTCGTCGTAGTGTCGTCGTAGTGTCGTCGTAGTGTCGTCGTAGTGTCGTCGTAGTGTCGTCGTATTGTCGCCGTAATGTCGTCGTAGTGTCGTCGTAGTGTCGTCGTATTGTCGCCGTAGTGTCGTCGTAGTGTCGTCGTAGTGTCGTCGTATTTCCGTCGTAGTGTCGTCGTAGTGTCGCCGTAGTGTCGTCGTATTGTCGCCGTAGTGTCGTCATGGTGTCGTCGTAGTGTCGTCGTATTGTCGTCGTATTGTCGCCGTAGTGTCGTCATAGTGTCGTCGTAGTGTCGTCGTAGTGTTGTCGTATTGTCGTCGTAGTGTCGTGATAATGTCGCCGTAGTGTCGTCGTAGATGTCGTCGTAGTGTCGTGATAATGTCGTCGTAGTGTCGTCGTATTGTCGCCGTAGTGTCGTCATAGTGTCGTCGTAGTGTCGTCGTAGTGTCGTCGTATTTTCGTCGTAGTGTCGTCGTAGTGTCGCCGCAGTGTCGTCGTATTGTCGTCGTAGTGTCGTCGTAGTGTCGTCGTAGTGTCGCCGTTGTGTCGTCGTATTGTCGCCGTAGTGTCGTCATGGTGTCGTCGTAGTGTCGTCGTATTGTCGCCGTAGTGTCGTCATAGTGTCGTCGTACTGTCGCCGTAGTGTTGTCGTCTTGTCGTCGTAGTGTCGTCGTAGTGTCGTCGTAGTGTCGTCGATAATGTCGCCGTAGTGTCGTCGTAGTGTCGTCGTAGTGTCGTCGTAATGTCGTCGTAGTGTCGTCATATGTCGGCATATGTCGCTCGATAGTGTCGTCGTATATGTCGTCGTATTGTCGTCCGTAGTGTCGTCATAGTGTCGTCGTAGTGTCGTCGTAGTGTCGTCGTAGTGTCGTCATAGTGTCGCATAGTGTCGTCGTAGTGTCGTCGTAATGTCGTCGTAGTGTCGTCATAGTGTCGTCGTAGTGTCGTCGTAGTGTCGTCGTAGTGTCGTCGTATTGTCGCCGTAGTGTCGTCGTAGTGTCGTCGTAGTGTCGTCGTAATGTCGTCGTAGTGTCGTCGTAGTGTCGTCGTAGTGTCGTCGTATTCGCCGTAGTGTCGTCGTAGTGTCGCCGTAGTGTCGTCGTATTGTCGCCGTAGTGTCGTCATGTGTCGTCGTAGTGTCGTCGTATTGTCGTCGTATTGTCGCCGTAGTGTCGTCATAGTGTCGTCGTAGTGTCGTCGTAGTGTTGTCGTATTGTCGTCGTAGTGTCGTGATAATGTCGCCGTAGTGTCGTCGTAGTGTCGTCGTAGTGTCGTGATAATGTCGTCGTAGTGTCGTCGTATTATCGCCGTAGTATCGTCATAGTGTCGTCGTAGTGTCGTCGTAGTGTCGTCGTATTTTCGTCGTAGTGTCGTCGTAGTGTCGCCGCAGTGTCGTCGTATTGTCGTCGTAGTGTCGTCGTAGTGTCGTCGTAGTGTCGCCGTTGTGTCGTCGTATTGTCGCCGTAGTGTCGTCATGGTGTCGTCGTAGTGTCGTCGTATTGTCGCCGTAGTGTCGTCATAGTGTCGTCGTACTGTCGCCGTATAGTGTTGTCGTCTTGTCGTCGTAGTGTCGTCGTAGTGTCGTGATAATGTCGCCGTAGTGTCGTCGTAGGGTCGTCGTAGTGTCGTGATAATGTCGCCGTAGTGTCGTCGTATTGTCGCCGTAGTGTCGTCGTATTGTCGTCGTATTGTCGCCGTAGTGTCGTCATAGTGTCGTCGTAGTGTCGTCGTAGTGTCGTCGTATTGTCGCCGTAGTGTCGTCGTATTGTCGTCGTAGCGTCGTCGTAGTGTCGTCGTATTTTCGTCGTAGTGTCGCCGTAGTGTCGTCGTATTGTCGCCGTAGTGTCGTCGTATTTTCGTCGTAGTGTCGTCGTAGTGTCGCCGTAGTGTCGCCGTAGTGTCGCCGTAGTGTCGCCGTAGTGTCGTCGTATTGTCGTCGTAGTGTCGTCGTATTGTCGTCGTAGTGTCGTCATAGTGTCGTCGTAGTGTCGTCGTAGTGTTGTCGTATTGTCGTCGTAGTGTCGTCGTAGTGTCGTCGTAGTGTCGTCATAGTGTCGTCGTAGTGTCGTCGTATTGTCGCCGTAGTGTCGTCGTATTGTCGTCGTATTGTCGTCGTATTGTCGCCGTAGTGTACAACAACCACGAGGCGTGCGACACACGAAGTCTGCGACGAACGGCATGTGCAGATAATTCCAGACAATTTGATCATCACAGTTCGCTAAAACTGCCGCTCATGCAACTGGATAAAGTACACACCTAACGCAATGCAAATATCTAATGACCAGCTGAGTATTTGTTTCTGCAAAAGGGGTGCGAATAATTTGCTTTCCATTTATGGGTCTACGAACGAACACGTTTAGAAGCGTTGTCTGGGCTGACCAACACGTGCTCTTCAGTTCGCGGGTCCCCTTACCTGACCGTGGTCGTCTATTCGTACTTTACGGTAGCTGCACGTGCCGCTAGTCACGTAGGCCATGCGCCGCGCTCTTTCTAGCTACAAGAGCGTCGCAATTCCGAGAAAAAGACACATTGTTTTCCGCATTATTTTCATCCTCGCTGTCGACTTGCCATCGCCGCTGATTTGGCGTGCGCAGAGGTGATGACGGCGCCATCCCGAGGTAGCTCAGTGGCCGGGCTCTCGAGGAAGCGTTGCCCCCGCAAACCAGCGCCGTTTGCCATGCAACATAGCCCCAGCAAACCCCCTACGAGGAGTGCATGATTTAGCCGAGTCGAACTAGATTTTAATGTGTTCGCCAGTCGTGACGTTTCACCCGTGAGAACAGCGCAAATAAACGCCCCAGTCTTAAGACGGAAAGACACGTCTGCTCATACGACCAGCTGAACGGTTTTTCGAATATTAGCTTCTACATGACAGACATTGTTTGTAACACGACCAGCGTATGGCTGAAATCACCCAAAATGATTACTTGACCGGAGGGCAACACTCCTCGTGGACGATTTCATTGGCTGACGTTAAACGGAGGATTTTTGAAAGGGACGTGCCAGTGGTAGAAAAGACCTGCTATTCACGTGATCTGTCGCAGCGACCGCTGGCGGCCATGATCTTTGGTCGTACGGCAGACATGCATAATTTGGCGACGAGCTTTGTCAGTGACTTGCACTTGTCGATAAAAGATCCATACAGGCGACAGGTTATCTTATGTAAATGTGCCAACTTTTGGTCGTTTTAAGTGTATCTCCTGCCAAGTGCCGAGGTCCGGTCGCCTCTTACAGTGTCCATTCGCTTCCATTGACCGTTGGCTTTTGATCTACCAATATTGGTTGTGATGCATTTTTGGAAATGGAAAGCATCTTTATAATTAGTGTTATTTACATTTATATTGGAGATATGCATTTTCTGGACAACCTGACGTCCTACCTGGAAGAATTGAGTGGTGATCAATTCACTAGATGGCGACAGTGTAGACTATTGGTCTGTTGCTCTGTTTTTAGGAGTAAGCTAGTAAAAACAATCCATCAAAAGCAATAATGTTTCAAAGCACTAAGACACAAACACAGCGGTCATGTAGACCATTATCAAACCTAAACTGTTCCTAAATATTGACAATAGTTTCTGCGCAGTTCGTTTTTGTGTAAAATAATAATTATTGGGCTACAGTAACCGAGCAGGTATCAATTGGGATGTCGTGTAGGCATATATATATATATATATATATATATATATATATATATATATATATATATATATATATATATATATATATATATATATATATATATATATATATATATATATATATTAATTATAACACGACTCTACATTCAAAATGGACGTCTGGTCCATTTTGAATGTAGCATCACGTCGTGGCAGTGGCGAACGCTAAGTGACGTTCAGTCCAACACCACCACCAACGCTGTAGCCCGCCGTGTCACGTGGTGTCACCTACAGCTCCACAGCCGGATGTGCGCCTGCTCATCACTTCGCCGTAGCAAATAATTCGTGAAAGGAAATACGACAAAC
>JAODUO010000162.1:572500-600000 GCA_025642075.2 Ridgeia piscesae | reverse complement strand
AATTATGTACTCTAATTACAACTATCGTATTTCGACAGCAAACGAAACATATTTGACTGGTGGATGTCATAGATCACCACGTGATCTACTGGCGCCATGTGTTACGCTTTGCGTTTGCACACAAACATCACCCGGATCAAATATAACGTCCGCATAAACGTAACCTCGACAGCTCGCAACTGTGGTCGTAGCTGCCGGGTTTGGGTCGAATTCGACATCGGATGTGACCTCGAACTATGCGGGATTAGTTGGGTCTAGGCTTTTCATAATACTCAGTATCAATGTTTCCGGTTACTCAGGCGACGGTAATAAACACAGCGGCCCTTAAGAGGTTTTACGACAGGACAAGGAAGGAACTAGATCATTTAGGTGCGACTCTGCCCAAGCGAAAGAAAAACGACAAATAGGTGTCGTATTCGCTGTCTCTGGCCGTCGAGACACGCCAGCAAACACTGTTTCGTATTGATGTGATGATGTTGTGAGTATTTGACATGTGTTAACTAAATAAATACTCAAATGTCTACTCACGTTAAAATATCCCTGTGGAAATTAAGAAGTTATAACAGAAAGAAACCCCTTCCTTCCTAAAAACTAGCCTAAGATGTGAGAGGTGTGTGACGTCAAACCTATGTATTACCATTTTTAAAAGTGAAAACAAATAATGAAATGAAACAGTAACATTTGCGACGTTTTCATACTGAATTGCCCACAAACAGGTGCACATTGAAGGTGTTTTATTGAAAACAGAAAAACGTGTCTTTCTTGTCCGTAATTTGTCTGTGCGTTGTAGGAAGTTGATGAGGCGTGACACAGGACAATACCTCTCTGATGTCACATGTGGTGTGACTCAGCTGGTGACTGTGTTGATTGTGCACTTACAAAACCATATCTGAAGATAAAAATGTTTTTATAGCATTGCATTCTCTTTTTTCATCCCGTCCTGTGTAACGCTCCGTCGCCGGGAGGTTCCGTGGCATAGAGGTGTTTCGTCCAAGTCAAACTCAGAATCTTTAGGAAGCATCCAGCTTCGTCATAATTACTGTAGGAATACGATTAGTTAGTTTATATAACACCCACTACTGCAACATCCAGCAAACCATAGCCAGCTAGCCAACTCTGGCCCGTTAACGGTTACCAACTGGCCCGTTAACGGTTACCAACTGGCCCGTTAACGGTTACCAACTGGCCAGTTAACGGTTACCAACTGGCCCGTTAACGGTTACCAACTGGCCCGTTAACGGTTACCAACTGGCCCGCGAGACCAGCAAACAAACTGAGCATAGTCCGTGAGATCACACGCAGCGTGCGTTGACCAAGTCGTGGAGCGGAGTTAGCGACATAGCGTACTTTTTTGTTGGTTTTCTCCAAAGAATTGTCAAATATAGATGCGGGCCCTGGAGTCGGCATCAGGAGGATCCGGGCCCTGGAGTCGGCATCAGGAGGATCCGGGCCCTGGAGTCGGCATCAGGATGATCCGGGCCCTGGAGTCAGCATCAGGATGATCCGGGCCCTGGAGTCAGCATCAGGATGATCCGGGCCCTGGAGTCAGCATCAGGATGATCCGGGCCCTGGAGTCAGCATCAGGATGATCCGGGCCCTGGAGTCAGCATCAGGAAGATCCGGGCCCTGGAGTCAACCTTCCATGCACTGTTCTACAGCGCCATAAATTTGTTCCCAGTCTCTCCTTCTGTTATATATATATATATATATATATATATATATATATATATATATATATATATATATCAACTATTTTTTCAGCAAGATTTTACCTCAGTTCATTCGGAAAGGCGGCCAACGCTACAACACAGACAATCACTCGGATGGTACAGATTCGAATACACACTGACTGCACTATTGTGTCAAGCTGCCCAGTCTAATAACGATTGTGTCGTTTGACATTTCGCGACTGTGTGGCGAGTGGTATCTTCGTCATTAATCATTAACAGCCGCGGGGCTGCTAAACTGGGGTTGCACCTTTTGATATTGGAAGATTATCTCATCGGGCCTATTAATGTAAATAGCTCGCTTTTGGCGTTGGCAATTGATTTTTAATTCTGAATTGACCACGCTGATTACCAAACCTACGCCAAACGTGTTGTAACTCGTCATCAATACTAGACCGAGTTTGAGTTTGTTGTTGTTCTTTCCCAGTAAATTTATCGTTTTATTTCATCGCCAAATTATGTTTTATATACATGGTACAGCCAGGAGGTAATATCGTGGACCTAGCTATCGGACGACATGGTACATACACTGACCGACAGCCAGTACAAATTCCGCCTCCGATACGCACGCACGCACGCACGCACGCACGCACGCACGCACGCACGCACACGCACGCACGCACGCACGCACGCACGCACGCACGCACGCACGCACGACACGACACACACACACACACACACACACACACACACACACACATATATATAATTGATGAAGAGCTTACGCCAAACTTACCGGAACTCAATTACCACGTGACCTACAGAAGGCCAGTCATAAGTGGGTCAATCATATGCTAAATATTTACCACAACAACCCAACCGGAAGTGAATCACAAACAAACAAACAAACAGACAAGATAAGACAAGAAAAACACTGCAACGGTGCACAAAGGGACGCTGTTTCATATTTCCGCCATACAACTGATGACTGAGGGGTTTACGTGTTTGGTTACTACAATTAGTGTAGGCTGTAATTAGCCGTCGCCTCAGTTCAAAACGTCGCCTGTTTGAACGCCGACGATGCGTGAAAACGATAACAAAAAAACGGGCGTCGTGATGGATCCACCTGTTCTTCGCGTGTATCTTATTGTTCCTGTTCTCGAAAATAACCACAGGCAATAGGCTTCTTCGGCAACAAAGAACAAAGGCACGATACCGGAAATGCGTATCTTGTCCGTCGGTTTGTTTAAGAGGTGCATTCAGTCATGTGGTCGTTACATGACGACGAAAGAAATGATATCGCTGCTGCTGACTGGGGTCGTTGTTGAGACGACGATGGCAGCAAGTCACCAACGACACTGACAACCGGCGGACATCTGATAAACGTACTGGCAGGAGAAGAGACGATTTACTTTAATGTAACATATATTTATCAATGAACTACCGAAACCCTCCCGCATATAGATAGGTAGGATATTCATTCGACAGTTACCCCGTCTGGGGGTCGCTCTAAAGATGACCCAAGATTGTGCCGAAAACGCCAGTAACAATTGAGACCACCGTTCTGACAGTGCATCGACAACGTCACAACACCTAAATACTATAGCAACAATGGCACGGAGGACAAATTAATTAGTTCAATGATCTTGACAGTAATGAAACACCAGGCCGCAGGTGTGAATACGTGATTAAGATGGAAAAAACAACAATTAAAACGGCATTATCAATCGAAGTGAAGACAACAATAGATTCCGTAAAAGAAAAAGGCACATCAGTGTTCTAAATCAACGGCTTGAGAGACAAGTTAGTGATGCTCAGCTAGCGACAACGACCAATGACAGACTTGTGTGGACGGCGACAATCAGCAACGTCGACAAAGAAACTACACGAAGAAGGATCAGATAAATAAAAACTAATTTAAAATACCGACCTTTATGATCACCCGAAGAAGATGGTTTTACTTAAACGTTTGTATACATATTATTATTCTTCAATGCAGTTCATGAATTCAGTAACATTTATAACACCGGGGGAAAAGACGGATGTCTACAGAATTTGTCATGGCCGTCTGTACGTCAGCCATCGTTTAGGTCTTGTCTACAGCAGGTCTCCGTGGAACATTCAACGTGTACGATCATTTATTTGGTATTATAAATGTACTATTCGTTTGAATGTGTGCGTGTGTGCGTGTGTTAGTTAATGAGAACATTGTGTCAACACAGTTTATTAATATATTTTGCATGTACAATTAATGTGAAATATCAACTGTACCTTTGCGGAAAACTGTGTTTGTGCGAGAACAAAACACATTTTATTTTAAACAAACGGGGAGATGTAAATTATGGAACATTCGTGCAAATACATGATTCCACATATTTCCGGATACTTTTGCACAACAGCGACTAATAATTCCGTTATTGCGAACCCAATCCAAGTGTAATAAAGTGTGCCTGGCGATATTGTTCATTACACTATTTCGAATAGTTATATCGTTTCAGAGAAAGTGTCCTGATTACCGTTAATGCGAAGTTCTGTGAAACCTTGCTGAATGCAATACAAATATCAAATAATTATACCCGGAATGGCCTGGCGTGGTTAACCCATTACAGACAATACACGTCCGGCAATGTAGCAATCCACTTCCGTTCACGTGACCAACCACTTCCATCGGAACTGTACGTCACGCATGCCTCATTAGCTTCCAGCGTCGACATCCTAGAAATAATGATGCATGTATACCGGAAATTAGAATTGGTAAAACAAAACAAATTATAGGATATTTATCTGTTACTTCCGTTCCGTCGAATTCATCACCAAGCAGAACAGTGTTGCTGGCGCTGGATGGCCAGCGAATTTAGGCTGGTGTACCTTGGAAATTAAGAAATCAAACGTCCACCCTTAGTTTGGTAGACCTTAGTATCAAATAAATTTATAGTAACAAACCTTGTTACTAAAGAACCCGACAATCCACCATTGGTTGGTAGACCTTGTTACTAAAGAACCCGACAATCCACCATTGGTTGGTAGACCTTGTTACTAAAGAACCCGACAATCCACCATTAGTTGGTAGACCTTGTTACTAAAGAACCCGACAATCCACCATTGGTTGGTAGACCTTGTTACTATAAAGAACCCGACAATCCACCATTGGTTGGTAGACCTTGTTACTATAAAGAACCCGACAATCCACCATTGGTTGGTAGACCTTGTCATTAAAGAACCCGATAATCCACCATTGGTTGGTAGACCTTGTCACTAAAGAACCCGATAATCCACCATTGGTTGGTAGACCTTGTTACTAAAGAACCCGACAATCCACCATTGGTTGGTAGACCTTGTTACTAAAGAACCCGACAATCCACCATTAGTTGGTAGACCTTGTTACTAAAGAACCCGACAATCCACCATTGGTTGGTAGACCTTGTTACTATAAAGAACCCGACAATCCACCATTGGTTGGTAGACCTTGTTACTATAAAGAACCCGACAATCCACCATTGGTTGGTAGACCTTGTCATTAAAGAACCCGATAATCCACCATTGGTTGGTAGACCTTGTCACTAAAGAACCCGATAATCCACCATTGGTTGGTAGACCTTGTTACTAAAGAACCCGACAATCCACCATTGGTTGGTAGACCTTGTTACTATAAAGAACCCGACAATCCACCATTGGTTGGTAGACCTTGTTACTAAAGAACCCGACAATCCACCATTGGTTGGTAGACCTTGTTACTATAAAGAACCCGATAATCCACCATTGGTTGGTAGACCTTGTTACTAAAGAACCCGACAATCCACCATTGGTTGGTAGACCTTGTTACTATAAAGAACCCGACAATCCACCATTAGTTGGTAGACCTTGTTACTAAAGAACCAGACAATCCACCATTGGTTGGTAGACCTTGTTACTATAAAGAACCCGACAATCCACCATTGGTTGGTAGACCTTGTTACTAAAGAACCAGACAATCCACCATTGGTTGGTAGACCTTGTCACTAAAGAACCCGACAATCCACCATTGGTTGGTAGACCTTGTTACTAAAGAACCAGACAATCCACCATTGGTTGGTAGACCTTGTCACTAAAGAACCCGACAATCCACCATTGGTTGGTAGACCTTGTTACTAAAGAACCAGACAATCCACCATTGGTTGGTAGACCTTGTTACTATAAAGAACCCGACAATCCACCATTGGTTGGTAGACCTTGTTACTAAAGAACCAGACAATCCACCATTGGTTGGTAGACCTTGTCACTAAAGAACCCGACAATCCACCATTGGTTGGTAGACCTTGTTACTAAAGAACCAGACAATCCACCATTGGTTGGTAGACCTTGTTACTAAAGAACCAGACAATCCACCATTGGTTGGTAGACCTTGTCACTAAAGAACCCGACAATCCACCATTGGTTGGTAGACCTTGTTACTAAAGAACCCGACAATCCACCATTGGTTGGTAGACCTTGTTACTAAAGAACCAGACAATCCACCATTGGTTGGTAGACCTTGTCACTAAAGAACCCGACAATCCACCATTGGTTGGTAGACCTTGTCACTAAAGAACCCGACAATCCACCATTGGTTGGTAGACCTTGTTACTAAAGAACCCGACAATCCACCATTGGTTGGTAGACCTTGTTACTAAAGAACCAGACAATCCACCATTGGTTGGTAGACCGTGTCACTAAAGAACCCGACAATCCACCATTGGTTGGTAGACCTTGTTACTAAAGAACCCGACAATCCACCATTGGTTGGTAGACCTTGTTACTAAAGAACCAGACAATCCACCATTAGTTGGTAGACCTTGTTACTAAAGAACCCGACAATCCACCATTGGTTGGTAGACCTTGTCACTAAAGAACCCGATAATCCACCATTGGTTGGTAGCTCTTGGTAACAAAGAATGCAACAATCCACCATTGGTTGGTAGACCTTGTCACTAAAGAACCCGATAATCCACCATTGGTTGGTAGCTCTTGGTAACAAAGAATGCAACAATCCACCATTGGTTGGTAGACCTTGTCACTAAAGAACCCGATAATCCACCATTGGTTGGTAGCTCTTGGTAACAAAAAATGCAACAATCCACCATTGGTTGGTAGACCTTGTTACTATAAAGAACCCGACAATCCACCATTGGTTGGTAGACCTTGTCACTAAAGAACCCGACAATCCACCATTGGTTGGTAGACCTTGTTACTAAAGAACCAGACAATCCACCATTGGTTGGTAGACCTTGTTACTAAAGAACCAGACAATCCACCATTGGTTGGTAGCTCTTGGCAACAAAGAAACCAACAATCCACCATTAATTGTGTGAATGATAAAAACGGCAATCTACCATTGGGCGGAAGCTGGTTTCGTGGACAAAATAATGAACCAGAAATCTGCCGCGATCGAACGATCGCGGACACCGAAGCTACGTACAATATTATATATGGAATTGGAGACTTGGTCTGCGATGTGGGCACGTGTTCTTGGAAACGAAGAACACAGCATCGTGTTTATTTTACTCACGGACTCAGTGCGTGTGTATGACACGTCGGCCTATTGAAGCCCGTAATTAACCTGGGCGAAACATCGCGAAGTCGGCATCTTGTGGTATTACGTTGACGTGTGTATTAGTTACTTACTGTGGGTGTGTGAGTCCAGATGGACTAACTATAGTGTGTCCATTAAGCAGGTATGAAATAAAATAGTTTGTCTCCGTCGTGACACGTCACATGCATCGCTACTCACAGGTCACGTGGTGTACGAGTCGGTAATTCTATGAATCAGCTGAAACCAAACCGCAAACTTCCTTGTCAGGGAAAGTACCTTGCTTGTGAATGACGGCGGCATGTGACCTCAGTTTTTTGCCGGAATGATGGACGTATTGGGTTTAATCATACTTTAATCTAACATGTGAGAGAGCATTGTCGGTACCATATCGGGTCAGTAACTTGACCAACAGGGCGACTTTCTGCATATAGATTGCTTTCCTTTAAAAAATATGTTGACAAGCTAAATTGACTTCCTTCCGTATTTACATAGATTTCTACTGTGGTTGAAAATCCTAATATATGGAGGAGAAACATCGACAATCTGAAAAAAATGTGTAGGTCCGCTTGGTGATGTGCTAAACCCGACCGTCAAACAATGAACATTTCCAGAACATAAGAGTTAACAAATGAATATCTATTTTTATAAACAAGAACACCAAAGGTATTCCGATGAATACGAGAGTAATTGTTCCAGTGGTAAAGTGATGAGTGATCTAAACTAGGTAAAAATATTCCTTTCTAAATTTGTGACATCCCGTTTTTTAACATGAATGCAATATGTACCAATGGGGGACATATCGTGAAAAATTTACTGTAACCCATCCATCGGAATATACTGGAAGATGTCGATAAATTGGACATCCAACACTAGTAAGACGAGCTTACAAGTAATGCCTTCCCAATCATTATGGAAACCGCACAGCAACATTGCAACTGTTAGGATGATTCAATTGCATTAATATAATTAATAATTTACAATTCACACTTTGCTATTTCAGTTCAACAAAAGGCTACCGCTCTATGAATTAGCATCGGTTCGAGTGCACTTCTGTTTGATGCAGCTGCACTTCCTGTTAATGTACCTGCACTTCCGGTTGGTTTACCTGTACTTCCGGTTGGTGCTGTTGCACGTTTTGTTGATGTACATAGGGCGACCGTAAGAAAAACGAACATTCTTGAGTAAGTTTATCTGTGAAAGAAGGATGTAGCCAGATGAAGATGGAACGTATGTTATGATTCACCGTTGTCAAAAAAGCATGACTCAATGGGTTATTACCTGTATAATATGTTAGTCGGTGTACGCTATCATGTCTGGTCTGGTGTAATCAACGTATCATGTGTGTTGGGCTGCCAGGGTCGACGATGCGGGCTGGCGATAAGTTCAGAAAGGCGGCTTTGTGAATATTTGTGTTCTTCCTTGAATGTGGGTCGATAACTGTGATTGCGTTACCCATAAATCATCGTCGGCAGCCAGCACCACTCCCAACACCACCGACGCCGGAAACACGTGTATCTCGGTTATCGACGTGGTTATGAAAAAATGCCAGTCATAATAATTACAATGATTATGTTACGAACGCACGGTTTGTGGTTTACAAAGTTCAACGGTCTTCTCCAGTGCAGTAAAGTGAGGCTTTCCGACCCGTCTCTAACTCGCTGAAACATGATTCATGCAGACAGGTGTAGTAAATGTAACAACGTACAAAACTCCCACGGATAATCATGATAGTAGCAACATCTATTTCATTCAGCGAATTGAACTATTCGGCTTATATTATGGTATGTATTGTTTAATATTCACTCAATTATGTCATTGGTGTACACAGTTGCCTTTCGTCCGCTCTTTGCTTAAATGAACCTAGTATTCCTAAAATGGGGCCTGTCTGAAAGTACACTGGAACGTAACTCAGAAAAAGGCCACTGTATTTAATAGTGTCGTTAATAGGAATTTACTAACCTCGTTTAATGTGTATTCTTTTTCTTGTAATGTTTAGGTTCTAAAATCGTAAACTCGAAGTATCCACGGAAATAAAAAGACATGGCTAATCCTGTGTTATGATTGTTAACTGGCAAGATACTACAACTAGGTACAATATTAATGTTCATTATGTCATAGTTTCACGTCTATTATTGTGCGGATACGTAGTCAATAATACTTGTGAAAATCAATTCAAAGTAACTGTTATACAGAAGCACGTTTAAAGTATCATTCACAGTAAATGTTGTGTTAATTTATGTTTAGACATTATCAGAGTGACTGACAACATTAGCTAAACACTACTTGTCAGAATTCAGGATGATTGCATTGGATCCACTACTAAACGTTGTCTATATACATACGTTGCATTACATAGATTACCAATTAAATAATAAATAACAAGCCGTAACAATTACTTAATAACACCGCGTCAGTGGGAGAGCGGCCATCGAACAATACCAAATACGACGTAATTTAAAATATAAAAAAGTCCATGTAAAATAATCATAATTACGTTATTGTTGTCGTTTAATCATCTGATGTCGTCCTTGTTGATTGCATTTCTTGTCGACAGGTGTGCCACCTATTGGACACTCTCGGTCGACCCCGGTTAAGTGCCGGCTAGCTACCTCGGGCCCAGTGCAGAACATAGTGCCACATCCGCACTTCCGGTTTCCTATTATTGACGACGGTCAGAATTCCGGGGGCTGGCGCGTATTCACCGGAGTATGTATTCCTTCTTGGAAGTTGGAATGGAACGGTCAGTACTGACCGCCGCTACTGTTCTTGTTACATACTTCCGTTTCCGGTGGCCACCTACGCAAGGGTCATCGGTGATCGATGGAGCAAACAGAAAAACATGTTTATCTCTACTATAGATATATTTTGGAGTGTTTATATATATATATATATATATATATATATATATATATATATATATATATATATATATATATATATATATATATTTATACATTATATATGCATATATATACGTAGATATATATATATATATATATATATATATATATATATATATTTATACGTATATATACGTATATATTATATATTTATCTCTACTATAGATAATTTATTTTCGGAGTGTTTATATATATATATATATATATATATATATATATATATATATATATATATATATATATATATATATATATATACGTAGATATATATATATATATATATATATATATATATATATATATATTTATACGTATATATTACATATATGTATAATATTATATATATATATATATATGTGTGTGTGTGTGTGTGTGTGAGTGTGTGTGTATGTGTGTGTCTGTATTTGTGTGTATTATTAGTATGTTCTCTGTCTGGAAATGGGTTTCGCCAATTCACAAACCAAGCATTCCCTATTTTTTTCTCACTGGCAAACATTCATTCAGTTTTTGTCACCGAGAAATCCTAATACGGGCCACGACGTTGGGAGCACGGCCAGACGGAAAACACGGAACACCTGCAGCCGCTGACTCCCTCCCGTGGTCGCGGCGCCTGGTACGGCCAAGCTGCGGTGGTCGTGTCAGCCACGCCCCACCCACCTATCCCACACACCGGTTCCTGGTCACAAGGTGCAAACGCGGGAACGCAATCACGGCGGCAGCCATCTTGTACCTGCGAACAACTCGAGCCCCGCGGTCGTTTCCGGTCTCCGTCATGCGCGCCTCAGTTCTAGAGTTGACATCGCATGCACGCTCGGACCAAACATATAACGTGACTATACGAAACAAAATCGTAAAGGATAACTTCTACACCCTTTGCAGGTGTGTAAATAAGTAATTATGGATCCGTTGCGTACATTGCTGTGCTGAGTTAAAAATCCTTTGTAAAATCACCGGTCTCTAATAGAGTGTCAGCGGAATAATGAATAATAACTTTCACATTTTCGACTTTTCGCCGTTTATGCTAAAGTTGTGTAACTGTGGAACAATATATAGGCTATATAATCTTTGTGTGTGTGTGTGTGTGTGTGTGTGTGTGTGTGTGTGTGTGTGTGTGTGTGTGTGTGTGTGTGTGTGTGTGTGTGTGTGTGTGTGTGTGTGTGTGTGTGTGTGTGTGTGTGTGTGTGTGTGTGTGTGTGTGTGTGTGTGTGTGTGTGTGTGTGTGTGTGTGTGTGTGTGTGTGTGTGTGTGTGTGTGTGTGTGTGTGTGTGTGTGTGTGTGTGTGTGTGTGTGTGTGTGTGTGTGTGTGTGTGTGTGTGTGTGTGTGTGTGTGTGTGTGTGTGTGTGTGTGTGTGTGTGTGTGTGTGTGTGTGTGTGTGTGTGTGTGTGTGTGTGTGTGTGTGTGTGTGTGTGTGTGTGTGTGTGTGTGTGTGTGTGTGTGTGTGTGTGTGTGTGTGTGTGTGTGTGTGTGTGTGTGTGTGTGTGTGTGTGTGTGTGTGTGTGTGTGTGTGTGTGTGTGTGTGTATGCATGTATGTATATATGTGTGTATAAATTATATATAATTATATATAATTTATATGCTTGAAGATTCAATGGAAATTTGTATTTAAAAAATGGACGGTCTCAGAATGCAGCTGAAAGGCTAACGTATGAAGTGTTCGTTCTAGTCCACCACGGGCGCAGACAGTGGACGGGAAGACAGAGTAGGAGCCAGTGTGTGGTGAGCACAGCTCCGTGCGGGCCTGCGTCGTGGGGTACCACGCAACACAGGCCCACAATAAGCAACATTATCCAATCTCTCAATATCTTCACCACTCAGTTTTTGTTTTTATGAACCAAAGTGTCCAGTGACTTTCCGTTCATTGTGACAGGTAAACACGATAACGAAATCGATATAGTCTACAGTCTACTGTTAATATATACAGCTAGTAGTTCGTGATAAATCAGATCGCACTCTGTACGTTTAAACTCAGTAATGTTGCTTCTGGCGGTGTGGTAATCTACAGCCCTGGCTTATGAATACAACATCACCCTGTGTGTCTAGTTTGGTCTATCTGCGGTAGGGCCTACGCTCGCTGCTAGGCAGATGCGCCGAAATCTTGCTAGGATGTGTCACGTGACATAAGTGTATGCGAGTGGAATACTGAGATCATCTACCGACCATATGGTGCAAATGGACTCACAATTGTCGGACGTATTTTACCTACAATTAATGTGCATAACTCACTTTCGCATAACTCCCTTTCCGTGCATATAAAGCAACGAGTTCCCCAGTTGCCAGACGTCATCAGCCGTACGTGTGAGGACTACCGACTACTACAATGTTTCCAATACCGACATTATCTCGGCAGTCTTACCAGTAGGCTCGTGTTGAGCTGAGCTGTGTTTATTCCAGAGTATCGTTTTCGCGAGTTATGAATCCACAACATATTATACATTTACCTCCTTAGTCGAGGGCAGTTTTGTTTCCTCATTCGTAGGCTCCGAGCAGAAGACATCGACAGGGGGTTTGTCTTTTCCGAAAGACCCAGGCAACGTAACCTGTAGGCTGGGGAGGGGGGCGAGGGGACGTGATCTATAGCGCGGTACTCCAGTTCCACCTGGTAGGATAGTAAAATAGTAACGTAATATTATGTGATATTTGATCCCTAAAATGTTTAACAGTACCGCAATAAATCTCCAAAACCTTCGGTGCGATATTAATACAAAATAGTACATTTCCTTGACTGTTGTGTCACCGACTAGTAGTAGCGTTTTCGTAATATATTAAAATTCGGTTTTCGAAATAACCAACATGGATTATGTTTGCCGCCATCACAATCCGGAGACTAGATTCGTACACGACCAACACCGCCATTGTTTACTTGTGACATGTGCACATGTTGCAGACTGGCAGCTGCAATGTAAAATGTACGTTAGCATAGCACCCAGTCCTTAGGACTGCTCAGACTTCTTTACACGTTACATCATGGCAGACCTGTTCAGTTGAACATCTCAACTTCTTTGGAACGGGTTATGCCACGCTGAAATTACAGCATACATACTATTCGTGCACAAATGTCCGTCCCTGTCTACAACCAGGTGTTCATTCCTACAACCGAGTGAACTGAAGAATATAGAGTGAATGAACAGAGGAAGTGAACACGGGTTCTCTCCATTTAGTGACCAGTGCTGAGAGTGGTACGTACATTCTCGCTCACCAGGGGGCGCTGTGGCTGATTACATCAGTACAAACCTTCACTCTACAATAACGCAACGCAACGACGCTGGCTTGCGAGGATGGTATCGTAGAATGGAAATCTTTCTGGGTCTTCAATAATGAATCATCCACACTTTATGAAGCAAACATTACCGCGCACACGCACGACGCACGCGCACCGCACACGCACACGCACGCGCACACGCACACGCACACGCACACGCACACGCACACGCACACGCACACGCACACGCACACGCACACGCACACGCACACGCACACGCACACGCACACGCACACGCACACGCACACGCACACGCACACGCACACGCACACGCACACGCACACGCACACGCACACGCACACGCTTTGTATAGTGATTGAGTTATTTTATAACGAACGTTGGCGAACGTCCAGCATTATCAATGTAGATTTAATCTCGAAGCTTTTCCAGCATTCAGGGCGATAATTGAGAAATGTTGGCACGCTTGCTAGTGCGCCGTGTTGGCGTGCCAAGAAGAACTGGTTTAAACAAAATACCAATACACCAACGAGTCCATTATAAGGTTCCCTGTGGCAGAACAGACTATTTTTGTCAGACGCTGGCAAAATATGTACTAAAGCAGATTACAGGATACACAGTATAAAACAATGCCAGCGGCACATTTAAGAACGTGTTTCTTTCCTGTGATACTTCGTTTTTATCTTAGCATTATTGAGGCCAGGCATAAGCAATAACTGTGTTTTAAGAAATACGGCTAAACGGACTATTTTAGCAGAAATAACGTAACCATTATTTCTCAATATGAACTGTAATATAATCATCAAGATTAATGGCGTCTACTCTGTGGTATGGCTTTTTATTTTTATTGATTATTGCAATACATCGCAGATACTGGTTTTGAGGGCTGCCGATGTAAGAAATATTCGCTTAAAGGAAAACACTAGCCATAAACTTAAATCTAACCAGATATAATAAAAGTTGAATGTATGGAAGCGTTTTATCAAGCTGTGTATGAGTTATTTATAGCTGTATGTATGGTACACTGTAGACCTACGTAGATTTGCGCAATATTAATTATTCACACGTGCAGTCTGTTTGCTTCTGACCAGATTGTACATGTGTTTGCAAAACGTTGCATGTTCTGTTGTCTAGTCTCGTAGTGTCTCTTGTGATTTAATTCGGATTTTGCCTCTCGAAATATTATTTGACAAAAATGTAGCCACATTCGAGAATTACGACATAAATTAGTGGCCATGCACATAGGGGAGAACGGCGTGAGTTGACGTTTGGGGCGGGTTGCATTTTGCGGTCCACAGGAGAACTAATTAAAACAATAAAGTGCATTAATCCTGCATGGCTATCTGTATTAGGTAAGTGGTTGTGGTGTTTCATCCTTATAACGAGTTGTGGCCGAACATTGACTTGTTATGAAATCGATGACATATCGTGAATTACGCTAATTCCGGTCGCAGCATTCAGATGTTAAAATGTCTAGGAATAAAAAAAATAGTTGCATTACATTCTTATGTTTTTAATAGGAGGCGCCAAAGTACCCCAGGGGCATGCCGACTTACCCCATACACAGGGCAAGTAGGCAAAGCTGATGAGGGGTAAGATAATTGGCAATAATTTTCATATATATATATATATATATATATATATATATATATATATATATATATATATATATATATATATATATATAATATAAGTTAGATAACCGCTTAATAAGCATTTTAATATGTGCTATAATAAGGAGCACACATATACAAAGTATGCGTTAACTTAACAAAAAGTGACTTTAAATGAAATGCGCCAAAACTTCCCGGTCTCCCTACTAATTTGCGAGCATTAAATAGTTAAAATGGTCCCAGTGACGACAGGTAAATAGCGGTCCGCCTCTAGTACCTAACACATACATAAGCGTCGAATTGATCACAACGAATCGCATGCAGAAATAAAACTAACCCATATCGATTATGATAAAAAATTGTGTGCAAAGTTCCCTTGAAAAATCATTAGTTGCGGGGTCTGTCATGTGCTTAGGGCACCGTCTTGAACACATGTGTATGACGAAATGTTATCGTCTTATATATTGACATGTTACACGAGACTTCGCCGAACATTGACTATAATATCAATGTTATAATATTTATTATCGATGATATATCGTGTATGACGTCAGTTCCGAGCGTAACATTCGGCGGCTTCTCTCCGCTTCCTTCCTGTCGTATCGTAGCGGCGCGTTTAGCATACACCGGGTGTTTGCATAGTTTCAATCGGCGATTGCCGCGACTTGCGACACCGGAAACAGCCATCGGACCACACGCTAATTGCGATTTATGGCGCCTGATATTTTCAGCGCGACCGTTATGTTAGCGAGGATATTTATAATAACATCGGCGCCACTTCGTATGTATTTTTATTCCACGTGATTAGTAGCTCCTGTCTGCAAACGTGTCGACAGCTTTTCCGCGGTTAAGTTTGGCATAAGTCGAGGTTTGTAAATCATCCGCAAACTAGATGACTTCCGCGTTTCCGCCATACGCGAAGTGCGCGAATTTTCGTTATCTTAACGATGGTGTAGTCACATTAGTTCTATCGTTGGCGCGTAATCAGTTGACTTTACCCGTAAATTAACTAAGGACTCTTTATCGTGCGCTCCGCAGCATGGTCCCATTGATAACTAGCAAGGTGATATTAGAACATTTCGACATCCATATAATTTCAGTTTTTTACGAACCATGTGTGGTACGTGTGTGGATATCTCATGTATAATTACATCTTCGTTGTTAAGTACTTTCACATAACAAAAGTGTATAGTTTGCATGCAATATTAATAATCCAAACTGCCATATTGATTGTTACATAAACAATTGTAAACTTGTTTAATACATGTTTACGTAAATGTGGGCAAATAAACGAAACGAAAATTAAAAAAGTATTTTATCAGAATAATTGGATGTTTGGTTATATTTGAACCGATCTGTTCCTTGCAATGATGGGTTATGAAGATGACAATAAAAAACAATGTTGGATTAATCAGATGAATAACGTTCTAATGTTTATTTGTAAATTTCGCTGACGCTGTACTTTTCTGTCTCGTCCGCGAAGCAACATGATTGGGTTGAATCAACGAAATCTGATATCAATACATCTCGATCGGGAAGAACTGCAAACCACACAACTAACAGGGTGACATACAAACATGCAACAGGGGTGGCTGGTGACTACAGAAATAGTCTCATGAACAAGCCCAGGGCAGTTTTCTTTAGATTGTAACCTGTGTAAAGATCTACGAAAAAATTAAGTAAAATGAAGGTGGCTTTAGAACTAATCTGTGGTTCAGAATGTCAGCGCATGGTGGACACATATCTGAGACTGCTTTCAACCTTCCACACATGATGCCACCGAAACACCACGCGAATATACCTACAAATGAATTTGCAGGGGAGATGGACGCCTGAAGAACAATGAAAAGACGACGGCCCTAAGCGAACTGTTAATGGTAACTACAAAAAATACACAACTATAAGTACTCAAATTAACCTAAACTGGAGCCGGGCATCAAAGCTAACCACAGACTGTAGTTGAGATGTTTCGTGTGCGCGTCGTGTGCTCCTGGGCACGATTAAGTGGGATCCATTCAAGAGACCGAACTTAGTCACCCGTTACCTTCCCAAACACCGCTGCTGAAAGGTAGAGGCGCAACAGGATATATTGGAAACATAAACACCTTGCCGATGTGGGGCGCCGACCAAACTGAATGCCCTTCCTAAATACGCCTCTAGTTCCTTTCAGTTACGACTTTCAGTCAAACGTACGACCCATTCATCAAGCGCGTCTATTGTGTAGTGGCTAGCGATTCCGCCATTGTTTACTCTAGCGTTCAAGCCGATAACGTATGACGCGATAACGGCGACTACAGATGACCCGTTGTTTGTGTGGCTGTTGACCAGAGTCTGGTGATAAGAGTTTTATTTGTCATTAATCGTGCAAAAGGATCTTCGTTTCTGGAGACACGTAAAGAAACCATCGTCCAACAAACAACGGTATGAAAATATACTGGTAAAGACATATACGCTATTATATACAATGTATGTCACGATTCTAAGGGGCACACGCAGCCAAATCATCGCAGAAGACGAAACAATAAAAATGGGATGATTGGTCATAAAAGATTTCAGTGATAATTGCATTACATGAACTTCTGTGAGGCACCAGTGAAAATAGATAAATTAAAAAATTTCGGCCATTTTGACAGGTAATTATTAATGTATGTAACTTTTTAGAGCGAGTTTTAAGGTTATTTGCAGGCTTTGATTCTTATTCGTCTTGTTATTATCTCACCTCAAGTATATTTTCCCGCTAGGGGCGCCTCTGGCCATCAACCGTCAACTGGCATTAAAATCAAGTTTAAATAGGTCGAAGTTTACTGATAAAACACACGCAGGAAGGTGAGATTTCTCCAAATGATTACTCTTTCATTCAGCATCAGATATGGACATTAATTAAACATGCATTGAAATAGTGCGCGTAGCCTCACACAAGTATTCGATAGGAACAGATAACATCCACTGCTACGGTTTCACCACTTATTATTTATATTCACTGCATTATACATGGCTACGGCGATTAAACACGTACACTTTGGGTGTTATTATGAGTCATATCTTCCGGTTTTAGAATGGGATAAGGTAAAACACGGCTCAGACTTTATATACCGAAACAGCTTCGTCCATTCCGCATTGTCCCATTTCGTCCACCCGTAAAAGTAAATATCAGAAGTGTGACCTAAGCTGGAATTCATATATGAGCGGTAATATAAAGAAAGTTACAGTGATATGAAGTGATAGTCAGAAATGTGCAGGAGTAAGGCAATACGCAGTACAGTGCAACAGTTTACAATAATATCAGGCTTATAGCAATAGAACATGCAAGTGTCGTCTGCTCCCAGTTCGTTGTAATGCTATTTTGCCATTTTCATTCATGATCCGGTTCCCACCCAACAAATATTCATCTACAAAGTTGGAACTATTATGCAGAAAAATTGGTATTTTCAAATTATTTGCATATTGCAGTAACTTTGACTTTGAACACGCTTATGGGCAAAGAGGTGGGGTATAGTCTCGTTAAGAATCGCTCAAATCAGACCGGAAAAGAGAATCACTTGCGTGCCGTATTTCCAGCAACGAAATGTGTGATACGAAGCTCTCCGCAGCGCAGAGAGCATATTTGGATGGATACTGGTGAATAAACAGGTTTTATAGGTGAATTGTACAGCGCTGAGAACAGATAGAATAACAACTATGTAGAGAACGAAAATGGGATTTTTACGTTCGATTTGTGTTATTTAAGTTCGTCCCAAGACGGTTTCCACTGACTGCTAAAATTATCGCAAGCTACATAACCGCTATTGCAACATACTCTCAAGATTATCCGACTGTGTTAATCCACAGCACGCGCGCCGTTCCTGGATTATCCCACAGTAACAATCTCGCGTGCTACTTTTCAGCGTATGCCAATATATCAATCGCACGTACAACGTTCCTGATTAAGCAAGAATATCAATGCTATACCACCTTCGAGATAATGCCAGCCATTATTAATCCCGCGTGGCATGGTAAGCCTACATTAGAGCCTCCACGTCGCAAATGACTCGATTCCGAGAAGTTCGACTTGGACATAAAACATTGGCGCTCTGTGCGTAATACCCACCCACCAAGGCTAATGCTGTTTCTTTCTGCGCGAACCCGTCATTTCGACTGGTGGCCGCAACACACCGGTCAGCGACCCAGACGCTCGCGTGGGCACGGGTCAGCATGTAGTTCGTCATAGGCGGCCGTGGTGACGTATATGTGCCCAACAAAAACGTGCGCGTCATACTATGTATAATAAGTGGATTTTGTCTGTACGAGAATACATGGTAATTGACGTTCTCGTCGCAGTGTGTCTCTGTGCCGCGTAGAGCCACGTGTGCAAACCGTTGTTATAAATGGATTTCAGTGTGTATTAATGATTCGTCCGTAGACACCTACCACTGTTCGTGTGACCGTATCAGCGGCGCGGATAGGAAACGTTGTTTCGTAGGTGACACGTACTGTGTGTATTTTGTGAGTCACAACACCGAATGCATTGTTAGAATTTGACCCAAGAACAAAACTGCTTTTAATACTAAGTTTCACTGGCGACTGGTGATTTCATACTTTATAGAAAACGTCACATATAAGTTCGATTGTAAATTAACACTACATCTGAAGAGTGTTTTTCTTGCGAACAAACGCGTTCCCGGTGCGCGCCGTGCGGGAGAATGAAGAGGTGAGAGTGGAGAGGGAGGATGAGAGTGAAGAGAGGAGAGTGGAGAAGGAGAGAGAGGGAAGAATGGAGCGGAGAGAGAGGAGAGGGGAGATGAGAGTGAAGAGAGGAGAATGGAGAGGGACGACGAGAGAGTGGAGAGTGGATGCGGGCCGCGGCCGGGACAAGTGACGGGGTCGTCAGTGAGGACCAGCTGGGTGGCACGGCCAGGTACGCCGGCCTCCTCCCTCTCTCCTCCCCTCCCTCCCCCTGCCTCCACTTCCTGCCCCGCGCCACCTGCCACCTTCGTCGCCTCCGGCCCAATCCCGTTGCCATGACGACGCGCTTCTTTGATCGGAAGCCTGTTTCCCGTGCTGCCGGCGCCCCCGTGAAATGCCCGGCATCGTGAGAGCTTGGCTCAGGGCACTGGCGGCCGGCAGCGCTGGGTCTCGACCTGCACCCACGTCCACTACCTGGAGGAGGCTGGCTGCACCGGGCCGACGAACGACCGGAACACTGTGGGAGGAATTCCATAGGTACGGACCGACTGGTGCCGGGGGTGAGGACGTGTGTGTGTGTGTGTGCGTGCGTGCGTGCGTGCGTGCGTGGTGTGGTGTGTGTGTGTGTGTGTGTGGTGTGTGTGTGCGTGCGTGCTGTGCGTGTGTGTGTGTCGACGGAGAGAGGAGTGTGTATGTGTCGGCGGAAGAGGACGGTGTGTGTGTCGGCGGAAGAGGACGGTGTGTGTGTCGGCGGAAGAGGACGGTGTGTGTGTCGGCGGAAGAGGACGGTGTATGTGTCGGCGGAAGAGGACGGTGTGTGTGTCGGCGGAAGAGGACGGTGTGTATGTCGGCGGAAGAGGACGGTGTATGTGTCGGCGGAAGAGGACGGTGTGTGTGTCGGCGGAAGAGGACGGTGTGTGTGTGTCGGCGGAAGAGGATGGTGTATGTGTCGGCGGAAGAGGACGGTGTGTGTGTGTCGGCGGAAGAGGACGGTGTATGCGTCGGCGGAAGAGGATGGTGTATGTGTCGGCGGAAGAGGACGGTGTGTGTGTGTCGGCGGAAGAGGACGGTGTGTGTGTCAGCGGGAGAGGACGGTGTGTGTATCAGCGTAAGAGCACGGTGTGTGTGTCGGCGGAAGAGGACGGTGTGTGTGTCGGCGTAAGAGGACGGTGTGTGTCGGCGGAAGAGGACGATGTGTGTGTCAGCGGAAGAGGACGGTGTGTGTGTCGGCGGAAGAGGACGGTGTGTGTGTCGGCGGGAGAGGACGGTGTGTATGTCGGCGGAAGAGGACGGTGTGTATGTCGGCGGAAGAGGACGGTGTGTGTGTCGGCGGAAGAGGACGGTGTGTGTGTCGGCGGAAGAGGACGGTGTGTGTGTCGGCGGAAAAGAGGGACGGTGTGTGTGTCGGCGGAAGAGGACGGTGTGTGTGTCGGCGGAAGAGGACGGTGTGTATGTCGGCGGAAGAGGACGGTGTGTGTGTCGGCGGAAGAGGACGGTGTGTGTGTCGGCGGAAGAGGACGGTGTGTGTGTCGGCGGAAGAGTACGGTGTGTGTGTCGGCGTAAGAGGACGGTGTGTGTATCGGCGGAAGAGGACGGTGTGTATGTCGGCGGAAGAGGACGGTGTGTGTGTCGGCGGAAGAGGACGGTGTGTGTTTCAGTGGGAGAGGACGGTGTGTGTGTCGGCGGAAGAGGACGGTGTGTGTGTCGGCGGAAGAGGACGGTGTGTGTGTGTCGGCGGAAGAGGACGGTGTGTGTGTCGGCGGAAGAGGACGGTGTGTATGTCGGCGGAAGAGGACGGTGTGTGTGTCAGCGGGAGAGGACGGTGTGTGTGTCGACGGAAGAGGACGGTGTGTGTGTGTCAGCGGGAGAGGACGGTGTGTGTGTCGGCGGAAGAGGATGGTGTGTGTGTTTCAGTGGGAGAGGACGGTGTGTGTGTCGGCGGAAGAGGACGGTGTGTGTGTTTCAGTGGGAGAGGACGGTGTGTGTGTCGGCGGAAGAGGATGGTGTGTGTTTCAGCGGGAGAGGACGGTGTGTGTGTCGGCGGAAGAGGACGGTGTGTGTGTCGGCGGGAGAGGACGGTGTGTGTGTCGGCGTAAGAGGACGGTGTGTGTGTCGGCGTAAGAGGACGGTGTGTGTGTCGGCGTAAGAGGACGGTGTGTGTGTCGGCGCGAGAGGACGGTGTGTGTGTCGGCGGAAGAGGACGGTGTGTGTGTCAGCGGGAGAGGACGGTGTGTGTGTCGGCGGAAGAGGATGGTGTATGTGTCAGCGGGAGAGGACGTTGTGTGTGTCAGCGGGAGAGGACGGTGTGTTTGTCGGCGGGAGAGGACGGTGTGTGTCGGCGGAAGAAGACGGTGTGTGTGTCGGCGGAAGAGGACGGTGTGTGTGTCGGCGGAAGAGGACGGTGTGTGTCAGCGGGAGAGGACGGTGTGTTTGTCGGCGGGAGAGGACGGTGTGTGTCGGCGGAAGAGGATGGTGTATGTGTCAGCGGGAGAGGACGGTGTGTGTCAGCGGGAGAGGACGGTGTGTTTGTCGGCGGGAGAGGACGGTGTGTGTCGGCGGAAGAGGATGGTGTATGTGTCAGCGGGAGAGGATGGTGTATGTGTCAGCGGGAGAGGACGGTGTGCTTGTCGGCGGGAGAGGACGGTGTGTGTCGGCGGAAGAAGACGGTGTGTGTCGGCGGAAGAGGACGGTGTGTGTGTCGGCGGAAGAGGACGGTGTGTGTGTCGGCGGAAGAGGACGGTGTATGCGTCGGCGCGAGAGGACGGTGTGTGTCGGCTTTTCCATCTTCAAATGCAATAAACTTATCGGGTCGGGAGAGAGATGGGGGGAGAGGGAGGGAGAGGAGGATAGAGACAAAGTGTGTGTGTGTGTGTGTGTGTGTGTGTGTGTGTGTGTGTGTGTGTGTGTGTGTGTGTGTATGTGCGTGCTAGGCGTGTGTGTATGAACTGGAAGAACGTTGAGAGTGCGCATGATCGGAAAGCATACATTGATGTGATGAAAAATGGCAAAATTCCAGAGAATATTGTAAAATAACGTTTATTCAATTATATATATATATATATATATATATATATATATATATATATATACGTCCTTTGAGGAAAATAATAAACAGCACTGTATCGTGTGATTATTCAGTCAAATACAAATCCTGCCATTAAAGAGATCCATTTACAAGTCACTATCGTCTCTATGTACAATTATCATACTAACTGAATACAAATGTGCGTCACCTATTCTGATACATACACGGCGCATTGTTAAATGATTTTTTATAAACATGGATTTTTATTTTAATGTTCAGTAACATCTACAATATATAGATTCTGATTATCACAGTTCAACGGTCAGTTAACATGACCATACGTTCGTCAACCAATACACGAATGTCACCTACAATGCAGTAAATTCGCCGTTGTGTCACAGGCATTTCGCCTCTCGTTTTCAGATCATCGAGGTCTAGTTTAAATTACTAAAGCCTAATCCGCGTTAAGACAACGGCAGCTGACCACCAGCCGCCCGATCATGCTACGGACACAAACGACATTTCAGCGAACTATCTTTTGATGGAGAGGCGCGCTCGCATCACGTGAGTCATCCATTTTCCCGCCACTCGCGGGCGTTGCTAGGCAACGCCTGCGGCAGGCGGCCGACCACAATGCGGTAATAACTTAGCTGGCATCTAAGCGCCCGGCATATCTTACCGCAACTGAGGTGACTCCGGCGTTTAGCGACGCTATTAAGTCGCTTGTCGTTCGATAACCTGCTACCGCCTCGGCTAGTGCAGTGCTGGGTCCGTGCGACGGTGACAAATGATCGATTATGATAAACTTTCATTCAACATTCTCGGTAAATTTCGTATTAAAAATAGTTCACCTGATACGAGCAAACATTTTGTGTTGTTTGCCCGACGTGAATATCTAAAATGGCAAACACAGACCTCTGTTACTAATGTGGATGGATGTATTACATGAGAAGAATGACGATGGATAACCGAGATGACGTCGTCGTTAAAATTACGTATTAAAATGGCACTGTACAATGGCACTGCAATTCTAAAGATGGCACAGATAGCTGGACACCTGACGCGTTGTTCCCGCTCTTTGGGCCGAATGCGAGGGATGGCAAGAGAGGTTGACCTACACGGACTGACGGCCCCCGTGCCTTAATTAACGAACATTCCCTGAACCATTCATCTGCTGCAGTGTCACCGCTGCGCCGGGCTTCGACGGCCATTTCCGGCGACATCGATCGGTGCGGAAATGGGTCACGTCTCGCATTCAGGACGGGCGGGCTTCACAGCCGCCTGTGGCATTTCCGCGGGCGAAGCCAGATTCGCGTTTTACTGCGCGCTCCCCGCCTCAATGATCGCCGGTTCGCGAATACTACTCTCCAGACGGCGCTTCACATTCGGCGCTCGGGTTTGTGGAAGTAGCGCCGTCGTCGTCGCTAATGAATATTCATCGAACGGTTGACGTCAACTGGTGGATAAACGGCCTTCAAAGCGGTCGATTTCGCGTTTATCCGCGCAAAGTGCCGTTAATCGCCTTCCCCGACGCTTAATGATCGGCCGAGTCCCAGGGCGGGCGGCGGCCATTGTGAAACGCACGCGGGTGAACCCGGAACCAAAAAAGATCGGCTGCGGTTTCGACAGAGGCAAATGGGCATTGCTATTTCTGATCCGATCGGGTCCTCCGAGCAATCGCTTTCACTGAGCAACGGCAATGTCCAGTTCGGTTCGGTTTTGACCGGGCAGTGCCAGAATAATAATATTGTAATCGTCGTCGAGACCGCCGCAGGCCTATAGCGCGAAGCCATTTGACCGGGGGCGGCTGTCGTCGCGAATCTGGTCATTTCTCCTGCTCGCCAGTCGGACAGCCTGTCAACTACGACAGGGTAAACAGGCATGATCGGCACACACAAACACACACACACACGCACGCACGCACGCACGCACGCACGCACACGCACGCACACGCAGGAAACGCCCGCTAATTCAAGCAGTAGTGCGTCACAGGCAAAATCGTATTTCAGCGCGCACATATCGACCCGTTTCATCACAGCCCACGCCGGGAAATGCGATTTCACATTTGAATTGACGCGGCGACCATGTGCCCACGTGACCACGCCTGCAAAAGGCGGGGGCCGGACACTGACACTAACGCAGACAGCGTGCGACAGACGGAACCAATAAACCACGCCGCGGCTGGAATAAAATGCCGGGCAACCTGCGATGAAGCACCGAGAACACGACTCGTGTTTCATTCCCGCCCGATCCCTCGCTCGGGCTCAACGATTCCCGCTCACCGGCAACTTTCGGTAGCGTCAAGATGGCGTTTGAATAACTGAGGCGGCCAGGAATGTTCCCACAGAAGCAGGAAGCGTGGGGAGATGACATGAGTCGATGGATTTTGGATTGCGGTGGCGTGGTTGATACACCTGCCGTCTGATGTCGTCACAGTCAGCTGACTTCCGGCGGGAGACCGCACGACAGGCGGGCGACATCTGCAGCGGACGACGTGTGTTGGTTAGCCATAACGACGCTAAATAACAGTCAAGTGGAGATGGCTGCCATTTAGATCAGACACTGCCGCTATTGTTAACACTGTCAGCGTTGAACAACACCGAAGATAACAGCGACGATCATCGCAATTGAATCCCAGACGACAGCACACCTGTTTCCTCGGCGAGTTCGACGCGAGCCACGGACGCGTGTCGGACGGAGCTCCCCGTGTCTAGTACCGAGCCCCGGACATGTGCTAGCAATCTACGACTGATATCCCGTCACCTTGATCAGACAACTACACGCCACGTTACCGGGCGGCGAGCAACTCCCTCCGCGTCGGCGGGACGGTGCAAACACGACACGCCCTGTCCCAGATCCCTGCTATCAAACACACACCGCTCACCCGTCCCGCAGATGTATCTTATCCCTTCATTCCCTGGCGGTTTCCTACCGTTCAATCGGGCAGTTTTGTTAGGTCACGGTCGTTATAAGTATGGTTGCCACCGTAAAATCTGGATCGCTCGCTATGCATGTGACGTTTTTTCTGGGGACTTTTAGAGTATATATATATATATATATATATATATATATATATATATATATATATATATATATATATATATATATATATATAAAATAAGGTGTGATTTCGGTTTCCGTTATACAATGGAGATTATCGTTCAACGAGTGCAAAACGTATATAGTTAAATAACCCCTGTGCGTTTAGCGTATTAGCCAAGTGATCCGTATTTTACAGTGACTTCACGTGAGCCTGTCTACAACGACCACCCCATACGCCTGACTCTACAGAACTTGTTTAGTACATCGTTAAACACGTGATCAAATACGGCGACCACGTGACGTCTTGTTAAGTTATTGTGGTCCTTATAGACAGATTCATGTTAAATGTCATATCACGTGGTTATTACAATACATCAGCGTGTTGCAGTGGTTGTTATAACAAGGGTCACAGGACGACTATGGCAGATCGTTGCGTCTGTTTTCGCCTGGAGGCTGTCTACTCGACCCCCGCTAACGGCAACTCGGCCATTAACGAGGTGACACCGTACGGGGAAAATCCATTATCGTTAGCTGCCATTATAATCTCGGCGTCCGATCTAAAACGCACACGCGTAACTGCCCGTTTATACAAGAGAGCGGTAACGGAGAATCGCTTTGCAGATTTTATGCGCGGCGCAAAGTCATTTGTTATTTGCTCATAAGTATTGCTATTAGTTCACTCGTATAAACCACGTGTTATTTTATCTTTCGCTTCTAGCCAGAACATTACGACCGATATAGTGACTTCAATACCCCAAGTTCACGGGTACCACAATCAGTCTTTCCGAATAAATTTTAGTCAGTAAAGTGGATTCACCGGAAATGACAACCAATGGAACAAGAAGGCGAGAATGTACTCGCGAGAAGTCGCTGTAACGTCACCTCCGTTCGGCGCACAGACAGACATAGAGCCGCGCACAAAGACGGCAGTTTTACTGCGTGATTTATCATTACCGCTCTCCGGCGCTGCATCGCCCACGTTACCGGCGACAGAGACATCGACACTCGGGCCCAGCCAACGAGGGGATTTCGCAACACATCTCGACAACAATTACTTTCGTCGCGCGGCGCAATCTCGGAACATAAAAACGGCGTCGCGTGCGAGGCGAACAGAACAGCGACGGCAGCCATGATGGCGGCCATTACGGAACATCGATCGGTGCCGCGGTACAAACACGTCGCTAGACGGCCGCGCCGCCATTTCGAACTTACATTTTTCTGCGCTTGTTTTTGGCAACATTTACGTAGGTAAAATCGTCGAAAGTTAAAACCACGCTTAAATGCGGCAATAATCGATATGACCTTTAACGAGAACCGGCTATAACCGTGTCAACATTCTACAAAATAGCACAGCCTATGTGGACAGTGGAGTCAACGATTACGTAGTATCTGGTAACCTTAACAACGTGTAGCTGCCGCCTGCACAGAGCCGCACCCAACGTGCGCGGCTCCGTCGGTAACATTCAGTATATGACATAAAATTATAATGCTTCTGATCAGTTCATCAAAACACGTCACCTTTCATTGTGTTCCCCGCGTCTGCGGCAGTATAAAAACAAGACAGCTCAGAAGCCGTTTGTACAGCGGCTAGGCCGCAACAACAACGCCCCCTGGCTGTGGGTGTGTAGTAAAATATAACTGTTTCAATGTGTGTTGGCGCGTCGACACCTCATCCATGTCGACGATTCTGCAGTAAGTGCGGCCCTGTATGGCACGAGTCGGACGGGAACGGTGCACGCGTTCCCGTCCTCTCACAGTTTCACGGTTCAATGGCAGCGCTGCGCCGCCATAGCGCGTGCGCAGCACGAGCGTCATCCCGTCGTA